>SNQJ01S0097765.1:31342-43884 GCA_010110895.2 Picea sitchensis | reverse complement strand
ATATATATATATGTATATATATATTATAAACAAATTGTAAATAAATAAAAGTTACACATGTAAAAATAAAAGGAAATTATTAATGAGCGCACTTACTCTTTGAGTTTTAAAAATAAAAAAATAAAATAAAAATAAACAAAATAAAATAAAAATAAAAATAAGAAAATAAAAAGGAAAAAGGGGGGAAAACCTAAAAAAAAAAGAGGATTAGGGTTTGGGACTGGATAAAAGAAAGGGAGAGGGGAAAAGAAGGGGATTTTTTCAGCTATTGGTATTGTTATGCTGCCAGACTAGAGATTGGACTTATTTCTTGTAGGAGTTGGGGATTCTCAGCTGACTTTAGTGGTAGCTCAGCCTTGGAGGCGGGTTGAGAACCTAGGCTACTGTTTGGGTTGTGTGTGGCCCCTTTGCGGCTCGGAGGGTTGAGGGGGAAGGAGAGTACCCCTAGCATTTGGCTGGGAGGTACCGGTGAGTTCATTGCGATCGGCAAGCAGGAGCAGGAGCGGCAGGAGCACAAGAATCGTTGTGGTAGGGTAGAATGCATAGTGATTACTGCTGAGATTATGATTATATGGATGTAAAATGTCTTTTCCTCGTCCTTAAACTCAGAAGATTCACGTTTTCATAATTAGTTCAGTTTAGGGTTACTGGTAAATAGTTGGGGTTAGGGTTATTTCATTTTCTTTCCATATACGGGTATAGTTTAGGGTTGGGTAAATTGTAAGGGGCTTAAGGTTATTTCGTTCCTGTTTTATATGGCTCAGTTTTTGGTTAAAAATAAATAAAAAATTGTGGGGTGCGTGGTTACTGTCTGGGTATGGGCGTTCCATAGTTTTGAGGCTGTATTATATAGCACAGGGCGTCTTTTATCCAGCAGGTGTTTCTAATGTCTTGTGGGCGTCCCTGTTGTGACCGGGGCGAGAGATTATTGTTGGTTTTTACTCTCTGTGGCGTTAAATCTCACGGAGGGCGCCTTATTCCTGACTGATATCATTTAGTTCTATAGTGACTGTAGGCGTTTTTCCCCTTGTATGTTGGGAGCTAACTTAGTAGCTGGACGAGAACCCACTTACCATCTTTACTACGGCTCTACTGCCCTTTTCTTTAACCTGTAGCAGACCGCCTATTAAAATGAGACTGTATCTGAGCAGGACCAGCGTATTAAAAACGTTTATATGTGCCCGACTGGTAGAGATTAAATTCTTAGGATACACATTTCTATTCACATGTTCATCTGAGTTCCGTGTTCAGCAAGGGCAATGCCTACTTCAACCTGAACAAGAGGCAGAAGCAACAGTTGCTCACTTCCCATAGGTTATCCACGAAGATTGAAACCTCACTTGAGCCAGCTAGGTGCGCAGTGCGTTTCAGAACTTGCATTGACATACATAAGGTTATATTTCTATCGCATTGATTCTCCAGTCGTGTTTACAGTAAAGGCTCTTCTAGGTAATGTTTTTGAAGATGTTATTTGGAGCTGAAAATGAGAAATATGCACTTGCAAGGTAGCTTTAAGCCTATATATCGTTCCAATGTTTTAGCATCTCAAAACTTCCTGCCGTCTGATTTTATCTTGGTCTTGCTCAGAAACATGGGTTGAATGTCTAAGAATGGGAAAATACAAAATGTGTTAGTAACGCATTGGAAATCTGGCATTTGCACTAATAAAACTTAAAACAATAATATAAAAAAAAAAAAAAAAAAATTAATTCTTAATGCCTATATCCATGGTGGCATTTGGTACCCCTATCTCATTAATGGTTATGGATGCCCTCAACTCGATATCTCATCTGTCAATATTCAGGTAATTTGATAATGTTATGGCCTGGCATAAAGAATTCAACGTAAAAACAAAGATACCATTAAAGTTTAAAGTTTAAACATTAAAGTATATCTGGATTCTGTAATAATCACCAGCCTAGGTAGGGAGGTTTGCCCGAACACCATAGGTGGGTGTGTCATTCGATTAACTGCTAAGAATAGAGCATTTCAACTATGACAGAACTTGAGCCCTTAAGCAACAGCATGGCCAAGCCCGGTGTAACTGTGAAATGATTCTTCCTTCCCTTCTCGTGGCATTTCCTTTCCCTGAGCGAACTTAAAGCACGCGACCTGCCTATGTTCGACTGGCCTTCTCATCTCGCTCAGATTTCATTCCTTACCCATGGCCTGGACCTAACGTGCGAGATGCATACGCTCGTTTATGCCAACCGTCATTCTTCTCACAACGAAAACCCTAACCTAAAGCTAAACCCTAATATCTACTGCAGCCAGTCTTATAATGTTATTTTTACTCGAATGCCTTTTCTTTTCCTTTTGAAAAATTTATTTTGGCCTTCCCAGTTCTGCAAGATTATGTTCCTGAGGATGTCGGCTCAATTTCTGTTTAAAAGGAAAAATTTATATTTTAGACTTTTCCATTTCAGAAAGGGTTATATTCCGTGGGGTAGCCTTGGTGTAATTCAGTACTATAGATGCTAAACGTAGGAAGTTATTTTTAAATTGTCTGTTTAATGTTGCCAGTTTTGGATATTAGTATCCTTAATCCTGGTTAGTTTTACATGTATGCACCTTTAAAACATTGGTAAATTCAAAACGGTCATACCTATAGTGATTATTGTTATATAAGGTCGTTTAACTATGAGGATTATTGTCATGGTTAATATGATGCTAACAAAAATCTGATGTGGTTTTCATATTGTCCTTAAAAATGTTGTCCTTGTTAGATCTTAGCATTTCTACTTATTGTTATCGTTATATATATGCCTTCAAAAATATTGGTATTCCAACCATTGTCATACTAAATAGGGTTATTGTTATTTAAATAGTTTTTGCTTAATTGCTATGAAATTGCCAAGGTGTTATTCATTACTATTGAGTTGGGGGTAAAGCGTGACTGCAATGATTGGTTGCCTATGGAAAATTAGGTAATGTGATGTTATTACTGCTAAAAGGTACTGAAATGGTTAACTGTTATTCAATATGTTATTAATTGGTTTGGTTAATTGTTATGAAATTGCCCAGACTTTGGGTTACTAATGAATTAGGGGTGAAGCGTGAATGTGATGTTATGGTTACTTGTTGCACTGTTCTTGAAATGTTAATTATTAAATTGTTGCTTAGTTGGGGGTGAAGCGGCCCGTATTCCTAAGTTGCCAGGTATTAATATGTAACTGCAATGTTGTTTAATCACTTGTTAATATATGGTCATTTAGTTATTATTACAACATTAGTTAGTTGCAAGGTTAATCAGGGAATTGCTAGTAGAAGGTTAAATTGCAAGTCCTTATATCATATTGAAACAAAGCTAGCATTCAAGATATGACAATTGGGGTAAGGATGAGGTTGTTTTAATTTGCAAGGTCCATGATGATGGTTGATTCGCAATATCAATAATTGTTTTATTGCCTTGGTATTACTCGTTTAAATTTCAATAATAAGGTGGTCATAATTTGCCAGGGCAATGATGATGGTTGATTCACAACATTAACATTTGTTTAATTGCCATGATATTACGCGTTAAATTGCATTAATAATATTGGTTTAATTTGCAAGGTTAATGATGATGGATGATTCGCAATGTTAATATTTCTTTAATTGAACGGTTCAGGATGATGTCTAAACTGCAAGGTCATTATTAGTTTAATTTGAAGGTTATTGATAAGTTCTAAATTGCAATGCCAATATTTGTTAAATTATTATGACTTGTATCCGGTTCTTCAAGATGTTAAACCCTTCATGTTGAGCGACTCTTAATGCTAATTTAAGGTGTACATATCGACTTATTGATTTTTAAAATGCTCTCAATACTAACCTAAAGTTGTAATCGACAATTTGGTTTATGACCCGCCTTCAGGATGTGCAATTACAATTAACCTAGACTGGTTCAGTGATAGGAATTTATCATCCTTTTAGATCTTAGATATTGGCCTTTAGCCAGGAATATTGGTCGGGTAGTTGATGAGGTTGTATTTAGCTTATGATTTCCTATGTGGCTTGTTGTTCTTTAACCCTTATTGTACTTGGTTGTAATCAATCCCTTGTAGCTCTGCTTGTGTCGGGAGGGAGGTAGAAACCTTCGGTAGCCTTAGTATTTATGTCTGTGTGTTTCCCCGCGTCAAGAATCTAGTGTCGTATCAAAAGTCTCGAGCCCTTTAAAGGCAGGGTTTCCACTCTTGTGACACACCTGAGGGGCTTACTAGTTTCTGCCTGAGCAGTCGGCCAGGAGCCTGTCTAATCTTCTTTCGAGAAGACATAAGACTAAACGCCCTGCTTTCCTGTGCAGAAATAGTAACTCTAACACCATGGATTCTTCCCTCTGTGTTCTGACTGTGTAACCCCAGTAGGTCTTAATGTTTGTGTTGTGCGCCTCATGCCTATGGTCATATATTGTTGTAGTTACTCCTTGTGAGCCTTTAGTCTTCTTGTGTTGAACATCGTGGTTGCGTCTTGTTGGTTGTCGAGTGGCGACGTGGAGTCCAGTGTGTCTATTTCCCCTCCTACATGCGCGCACACACGGTTAAAACAAAAAGAAAAGAAAAGAAAAAAAAATTGCACCTGTTGTCAGAGTAGTTGTCCTTAACTAGGAGGGTTGCTACAGAAGAATACAAAGGATCACTTATCTCATCTCAGAAGTGTGATAGAAAGTTGTCGGAAATATGGTATTTCATTAAATCCCAAGAAATTGATTTTTGTTGTTGATCAAGGAAAGTTTCTTGGCTTCATAGTATCAAAGGATGGAATGATATTAGACCCTGAACTTACTCAAGCCATAGCTAATATTTCTCTACCATCGTCAAAAAAGGCCATGGAATATTTTCTTGGTAAAATAAATTTTTCCAAACGTTTTGTTCCTAGTTTTTCTGAGATGGTTAGACCCCTACAAAATATGATAAAAAAGGATACTCTCTTTAAGTGGGGATCACAAGAAAACCTAGATTTTAATTCCATCAGAAAATCTATAACATAAGCCCCATCCTTGATGAGTCTTGATTTTGCCAAAGACTTTACTCTTTATACATTCATGTCAGATAGATCATATGTTGTTGTACTCACCCAGAAAAACAATGATAATCATGAAATCCCCATTTCATTTGAGTTATTATTTTAAAGGATATGAATTAAATGATCTTGGATGTAATAGACCTCAAAAACTACCAAAAAAAATAAAATTGTATGCATTCATCCTTAGATGAGTTCGTCATTAAGAGTAAAAGAGTCTTGGCTGACGTCGACTAAAATTACTACCCAACCTAAACCTTTTAATCAATGTTACAATATGTGCATACTCCGCATTCCAAAACTCACAAACAGACCTGCAGATTATGTTTACTTTCATATCTATATAAGAACTATATATCCATATAATTGGCTTACCACTATGAAGGATTTTGGGACTTATGTCCCTAAGCCTTATGCGTAACATTAACTTGAAAAAAAAACCCTTGATCAAAGAACTCATGTATTAAGGATAAAGGAAAAGGGGTGGGTTATACCCCTCTGCGATATATTTGAAATAATAACAGGTCTCTTGAAAACAAATCCGATAAGGATGTGGTTAAGGTAAGTGCTTCCTGGTTTAATTTTTGATGTAATGGTTATTCTGAAGCCAACTGCTCATGCTAGTAGTTTGTTGACTCCACCTGTTCCCTATGAAACTCCATCTAAAAGTTGTATTAATAGAGTTAGTGTTGGTTAGGGTTAAAACTTCAATTAAATGCACAGGCACATCTTTAATCCGTAACCCATTAATTGAAAGGGTAGGAACAAGTCAGTCAAGAGTTAAACCTTGGTCAGGCCATTAATGGCCATGGTGTGTGCTAAAGTCGAGGCCATCACCTGACCCTTTGTCCAATGTGGATGTACCAAGTTTCCTTCATCACATGGCCCGACCTTTCTTTCATACCAGCAACATTTATTCTATGTGGTAAGGTTTTCTTTAGGTTATAGCGGTTTCACTTCTGTAATGAGAAGGTTCTCAGAGAATTTGGCTCTGCGACTCCATAATACTGGCAAAGGGAAAGGATGACTGGGAAAATTCTTTGATCAAGGTCATGTCTTTTACCCAACCGCCTGGTAAGATTCATGCTATCACTGTAACATTTTGACTCTTAGTAAGTTACTTTCTCATTACTAAAACTCGAAAGAAGCATTCTGGGTTTTTCCTCGCTACTCGTAAGTAGCTCTACTTATCGCACTCCTACCCGAAGGGCTCGATACTTCGTTCTCTTATTTTCTTGGTACCTCCAAGGGTTGTTCATAGGTAGTATTCCTTTATGCTTGTCGTTCCCACTTTCCTTCACCGTGTTGTATCATCATTTGATACTGAGTCTTACGAGACCTTTTCAGGGTTCCATCCAAGAAGTTATTTTTTAGGGGAAAGCCATACTGTAATTGCATTTTATTTTACCAATGTTAGTGAACTATCAGATGGTCGTCTTTGAAAATGATATCTATCGTCCTTGGTTATTCCCTGTCTAACGATTGAATATCATTTCCTTAACCTAGCTCTGTCTACCCACCTCTATGAGTTCTTTCGACTGTACCCTGCCCTCATCAAAATCCCGTAACCCCACAGAGAAGAACGAATAACCGTTCATAAATTTCTTTTGTAGATCCTGAATTAGAGATACCTCTCGAATTCAGAATTCCTATATCTTGCCACAGATAAAGATTTTGTGGGCTTTCTTTGGCCTTGGCCACGGTTTGACCATATGGAGAAGGGTATATGTTTTACTCCATGTTTAAATTAAATTTTCTTTTCCTTTAAACAAGTTTCCGTGTTTTAAAGAAAATAGACATTCTCATATTATCAGTTTATGGACTATATTTCCTTATGAAATTCATGTTTAATATATTCTCTATGGCTCATTTGTTCCTCTGTATAACTATATTAAAATTGTCCTTTTTTTAATGTTTGCTCGATCCGGTGTGAGAACTCCTATACATTTATGAAAACGCATTTCTTGTAAAACCCATCACTTTGTACTGGATATTGTAACTAATGATGGGGCCCTGTGTGATGCAAGGGTACCCATCATATTGATCTCATTTTCTCCTCCACTTTTGGTTTATCGACGGATGCGACACGGAGTGGAAGCCTACCTATGGCAAATTGAAGATAAGTAAAAGTTTATACCCAATCATTATCTTGTATGTTTGATGAAATTCGAGTTTTGAAAAGACCTCTATCCCGTGACTAATTTGAATGCTTTGTTTCCTTTGTATGTCTATGTGGAATATGGCGCTGGATTAAATTCGATCCTTCTCAGAAAGGTATTCTGGTTTCTAACAAGAGAACTCTTTGAGAGATCTGGAGAAATCCTGGTGATGTTGGGTTATTACTTTGGCGTTCTTGGCATAAGACTGATACCCAATTCATTAGATGTACAATACTTTTTGTTAAATACGGGTTATAATTTCCTTCCTTCTATTGGGGTTTTTCATTGCTAGTCTATGTGCAGAGATATTCCAGACATATATCTATATTGTGAAAACACGGCAGAGGTAGACTATACAATGATTCAAATTTAATGAAATATTTACTTGTGTCAATTGTTGATTAGTTGTTTTCATTTAAAGTAGGTATTGTGATTATTATACGTATAGACTCCTATACGCATACATGGTTATATGCGTATCTAATAACTTAAGTTTTCCAGCGTAAATCATTTTGCGTCATTGAAGTCAATGGCTTCTATAGTTTTATTATATGACCCATGACTATGAGACTGCACTGCTATAAATGAATCTAATACTCCTGAGATTTGTTTCTGGATCTCTTTAAGGGTTGCACCAATTTATATTCTACCACAGATTTTGAATGTTGAAAGGGTAAACTGCTCCAAAGGAATTTATTCTTTCCAGATTTCTTTTAAGGTTTATAGTAATTGAAATTCCACTACAGAATTTGGAATATTGAAATGCATAAGATCTCATGATAGATGTAAATTCCCAGGATTATACTTTCGATACTAGCGTCTGATATAATATATAAAAAGGGGTTCCATATTTCTTCAACTTTCAATTTTGTCGATCTTTACATATCTAGCATTTTGTTTGCATGTTGTTGATACATACTATTGATCAGTATATAATTCATATAATACAATAACAAACATATATCGTATTAATCTTTTCTGTTGTAGATAGTCCACTTCCGGTTTGTTGTGATGCCTATATAGTTTCCAAATATATATGTATAATATATAAATCCATATGTAATCCATAAGACTCTTCTTGTCTCGTATTTCTCTTCAATTCTAAGTTATACTAGAAAGGAAGTCTCTGCTAAGTGATACGATTTTTCTGAATTTTGATTACAGAGATACATCTAAATGTTTATATATGTACATACTCAACTCCGATTATTCATAGTTAGATCTGCTTAATATCTCAGTCACAGAAATAAACATGTGCCTATAATAGATTTGTTCCTTTCAAGCACATTTCTACACAGATAATCCTAACTAGAATTTCGATTACAGAGTTAAACATATCCTGTAGATGGATCTGTTCTTTCAAGTTCAAATGTATATAGATAGTTTTGCCTAGTATTCTAGTTTTTTAGGAGGAACCAGTCCAGAATCTAGTCTTTGATTATAAACTTCATACCATGAACAAATGTCATCCATGGAAAATTATTTCAACTTAGCACAACTAGATGCATAATATCAGATACACAAATCAATCAAAACAAAGCAGGAAAAGATTTACATCTCTGAACCAGTTCGCAGGAAGACAAAGGAAACAGCCACGTTCCTCCCAACCGTAGAATAAGGCAGCCAAAAACACTTTCCCAATTCAGCCTCTAGCCTGACCATCAATCCATGAGGGAAAACTTGGAAGACTCCTCCTCAGTAATTTCCTTCAATTTCAATAGATTACTCTTGCCTCACACTCACTCAGTAGTGTTCCCTAACTTCAACGAACTTTTTCTGGCTTTGACCTTCAAATAAACATGGTCTCGCACTTGAAATTCCAAGTGTCTTCTTTTTTTATCTGCATAGCTCTTCTGTATGTCCTGTGCTTCTTTCAAGTTCTGTTGTACCTTCCTTACCATGCTCTCCATTTCTTGTAGCATCTCTGGTCTAACCATGAGTCTGTCAACCGGGTTATCCCAGCTAATTGGAGTCGTACACTTTCTGTCGTACAATACTTCGAAAGGGTTTAGTTTCGCCGAAGTTTGGTACCCATTGTTATATGCAAATTCTACCAAGTGTAGATAGTCTTCCCACTTGTTTGGTTTTGTTCTTACGTAAATGCATAGAATATCCTCCATGATTTGGTTTTTCCATCCGTTTGTGGATGATAACTTGTACTGAAATTCAAATTAGTATTTAGCCCTGCAAATAGTTCCTTCCAAAAAGAGGATGTGAATTTTACGTCTCTATCTAAAATCACCATTTTAGGAATACCATGCAGTCTAAAAAAAAAATTCATGAATATTTCAGCAATGTTTATAGCTTTAAAAGTAGACTTTACAGGGATAAAGTGTGTAGACTTACTGAGTTTATCGATTACAACCATGATAGAATCATTATATTTCTGAGTTTTAGACAAACCTATTATAAAGTCCAGCGATATGGTCTCCCATTTCCATTCTGGTACTGGTAATGGTTGTAATAGGTCGGTTGGATGTTGGTGCTCAACCTTAACCTGTTGACAATCTTGGCACCTAGCCAAGTATTTTGCTATTTCGCCCTTCATATTAGGCCAGTAAAATAGTTTTCTAAGTGTTGTTATTGTTTTATGGTATCTTAGATGGCCCAAATACAGTTTCTTATGCACTTCATCAAAGACTATTAATTTTAGCTTTGTTGAATCTGGTATGTAGAGTTTGTTTTTAAATCATAATAGTCCCTTCTTGTCGATACTTAGTTTTGGTTTATCTGAGTTTGTGGTACTGTTTTGTAATTCTACCATTACCTTAGTGTAACTTTCATTGTTAATACCTACCATTCTTATTCTTTGTTCCAGATCACTTTTTTTCCTGTTGATATTTATCTGAAATAACCCATGGACTCTCATGTTTAAAGCATCTTCTACCTTATTTTCCTTGCCCTTGATATGACTGAATTCGAAGTTGAATTCGCTCAAGAAGGCTAGCCATGTAATAAACCTCATTATCACACAACAACAAAAAAAATTGTTTTATTCGCTATTTCCTTTTAATAACAGAATGTATACACTTATTATAGGATGGGTTCAAAATTTTATTCGTAAAAAGGATTCTTAAAGGAGAAAGTTCCTAAGTTCTTCTTACCATTTGAGTTCCCTCTCGTTCCAATTTATTTTACCCCTTGATATAATGGATTACATAAAAAAACAAGGTCTCACAACTCCTACTACGATTTCCTCAAATAGAAACATAAAACTCCTACCATTTGCGTGCATGTATCTCTGATTAAAATTGAAACTAGGCGACTTTATTTGGTTTTACCCACCATACGATTCATCAAGATGGGTTTTTTATTACTATGTCACGATCCAATTTAATGCCCTTAGGACCAGAGTTGGTTTGTGAATTAGTTACTTACCTCCATATGTCAAATGGATACTTTGTCACTAGGATCAGACTATTGATTCATGCTAAACCCGAAGAAAGACAAGGGCTTTTACTCTTATTCATAATACGTATTAAGTGGGTGGGATGATCCTCTGTCTAGCAGTTATAACTCCATAATTTCATAAAAGGTGGCCTGCAAGTTCCAAATGAACTACTAGGCTCTTTACTCCATATGGCATACTGTCGCTGACATTGTCACATGGCCACCTGCCCTCCATGCCCTCCTCATTTACTTCGAGGTTGACAGGATATCGATTAGGGTTGAAGTGGTTTCACAAATGTCATTGTTGAGTTATGTGAGGTGGTCCTGTGAATCAACCTGGGAGGTGTAGAGTATTTCCATGGTAGCCGCTTCGAGTTGTAAGAGTTGGTGTGGCCCTTGCCGCTGGTAAGTATTTGTCTCCAAATGCACTACTTGCAAGATTGTTTTAAAGAGATAATCCACCCGACTTATTCTGTATTGTTTTCCAAAGTTACCCTAAACTCTAAAGGAGAATTTTCCTTCGAAATGATCTCTGTTTTCTATTCTTTGTATGTTGGCTTTGAAGGGGGTATGCTCAGTTGTTTTCTATTCAGTTTCGGAAGAAAGGGTTTATAACCTCTCAGTTTATTTTCTATAATATACATCTTTGTTTTCGCGTTTTAGAAAGGGTGTATATGTTCATTTTCTTGTTTAGGTTTTGGGTGAAGGGTTTCGTAACCTCCCTAATTATGTCCCATGTCGGGTTCTTTGATGGTTGTCGAGGCTTAAGGCCTCTGTAGGGATTTATATAGCTTCAGTCGTGTTATACTTTTGCAATGCTTCAAATATTATTTATAATAGGTAATACACTCATCGTGCTCTGTCCAATTTGGTTTAATAGTTGGAATAAATCCTTGTAATGTTTGAAATGCATAAGATTACTGTTATTGTCTATTTTTGTCCTTTCCCTATTATAGAATCATTACTTGTTGTGTGTGCACCTCCTCCTTGTAAGATTTCTTCATTTCAGGGCTTATATAATACACTAATGATGGACCATGTTTTGATACGAGGGTACCCATTAGAGAATTAACATGCTATCCACCCTCAGCCAAGCATCTATCCAGTTGGGTAAAGTGACAAGGAAAATAGAGAGTTATGCTAGCCTATCAATCAGAAGTTAAGTAAGTTTACATATTATTTCCTTACTGACTGTAAGCAATTTTTGTTAGTATTTAATTATTTTTATCTGTGTTTACTGATAATTCAAATGTTACTTCTTCAGGATTCTCATCCACTTATGGATCTCGGATGTTCGGTACCCACTTTCGGCGCAAAAGGTATTCGATTTCCTTGTAGGCCTTCTAGAATTCCCACAGTGCCTGGTCATGGTCTCTTCCTGGATTTTTTTGAGATGTTTGATATAGTTTTAATCTATGCCTTCAATGGTCGGGATGAGGAGGTCATCCAGTTGCTTCTTGATCCGACTTTTGTGTGTAACTGTCATTAAACTGTAATTGTGTAACTTTTAGTTTTAATCGAATAAAGTACTCTGTTGGGTATTTTTATCCCAGTCATTTCCTATCTAGTTTCATTCCAACTTGTAAATCAATTTATCATTACTATTGATTTGAATGTATTCGGCTATAGATGTTTTCACAGTCCATATTTCCATTCGATATGGCGTAAAAGGAACATGAAGGATTCCTTTTTTGAGGGGGGTTTAACTTGTAAAGGGATTCTATTACACCGAAACTTCATACCATAATTAAATTTAGATCATAAGTCTCCTCATATGATTTGTCTTGTTTTTCCTTTGGGATTACTACTGCACAACATGACTCTGTGTTTTTCCTTTCCGTAGTTTTGGAAAAGATTCCCTTCTTATTCCCGACTCACGGTTCCACATAAAAGTTTGACAGTCTTGTGGACTACCTTTTCCCTTATGAACTTGTTACTATTAAGTTATCATAATTTCTAGATTGGATTATATTCCTTTATTGTTATAGTTCG
>SNQJ01S0097765.1:5749-23119 GCA_010110895.2 Picea sitchensis | reverse complement strand
GTGTGTGTGTGTGTGTGTGTGTGTGTGTGTGTGTATGTATCTTATTCCCTAAATTATGTTCACTCCCCTATGCTTCATCATTCTAGACTATATAAATGAATTATGTTTCCTTTTTGAACCAAATTACAGAATGCATATATCGGTTATGTTCATTCATTGATACATATTCGATTATGTTTAAATTTTGAAACATACATATGTATATAATAGCTTTGTTCGTTTATTGATACATATTCGATTCTATTTAAAGTTTGAAACATACATATTCATATAATAGCTATGTTCGTTCGTTGATACATATTTGATTCTGTTTAAAGTTTGAAACATACATATTCATATAATAGCTCTGTTCGTTCGTTGATACATATTCGATTATGTTTAAAAATTGATTTTCGGAAATAAATCTACAATTAAATCCTACAGTCTATTCACTGAATTTCGTACATCCTTTATATAGGTTATTACATGCATACCAGCATTAAGGATCCCACTATAACAATAACCAATTCATCCAACAGAGGTAGAATATTGAATATTTAGGTATAGGAAAATACTTACAACAGTTAAACGATCATTAAAAAAAAACAGATACTAGAACTCTTTTTTGTATAGCTATAAAATGTACAGTATATCCAATATAAAATCATTCAGACAAAGAGTTTAGAGAAACATATCTGAACCAAACTTGCAAATAAAACAAAGGGAACAACCACGTTCCTCCCAACCGTAGAACCGAGCAGCCACAATTACTTGCCCGATTCACCCCCTAGCCTGACCATGAGTCCATAAGGGAGAACTTGGAAATCCCTCTACAACATTATCCTTTAATTCAGTCACTTTTCCCCTTGCCTCACACCCTTCCAGTGTTCATAACATCAAGTGAAATAAAAAACAAAATAGACTCTTTCCCATCATACTTAGCAGCGTCCTGCCTCCTCACATATGCTTATTTGTAACTTGCCTAGGTCTTTTCCCTTCCTTGGAATTTTTGCAGCTTCCTAAATCTCTGGTTTTCAGGGGCTGCCAATGGCCAAATCATTAATTTGTCACTTGTAAAAATCATCCCAGGGGTAGTTCCAACATGTTCCCCACTCATGGAGTCATGGTCAGCTACTTTTATCATGGTTGTTCCATTTGTATTCCTGCAATCAATATAAAATATTATGTTTTTAAACAAGTGTCATTGTCAAATAGTTAGTTGGGTCAAATCAGAGTTCTACCCAACAGTCATAAAAATATATTACAATTGACAAATTCGAAATTTGGAATTGCCATAAATGGCAAAAATTTTCCAAATTCGAATTTACCAAAAACAGAATAATTACCCAGAAAATTAAATTTCCAAAATATTTTATTTTGGAGGATGTCATAAGCCATCTTGCTTGCCTTGCATTAGGATCTAGTTGGTTGAACAGATATTTCACGCCACTATTATCCATCAATAGTATAAATCTCCTTCCCATTATGTAGTGTCACCACATTTTTAAGGCGTGTATTACCGCTGCCAATTCTAAGTCATGAGTGACATAATTTCACTCATGTTATTCTAATTTTCAGGACTCATAACAAATAACATGTCCTTCCTGGGTTAGGACACCACCTAGTCCTTATTTACTTGCAACAACACATACGGTGAAGTATTTATCTGGGTCTGCTACTTTCAATATGGGTGCAGTTGTCAATAATTCCTTCAGCTTGTTAAAATTGTATTGACACTTCTCTTACTAGTTAAACTTGATCCCTTTCTTTTTTAATGACGTGATAGGGTAGGCTATCTTGGAAAAACCCTTCTATAAATCGACGATAATATCTGGTGATTCCGATGAATGACCGGATATCCGCTACATCCTTAGGTACCGGCCATTCCATAATGGATTTTATCGTGTCCGGTCTACGACAACGCCTTCTACTGAAATTACATGTCCCATATATTGTAGTTCCTTTTGATAAAAGTCACACTTGTCAAACTTGGCGTACAGTTTGTGTTTCCTCAACATTTGAAAAACTATTCTTAAGTGTTCCTCATGTTCTTCCTCCATTTTAGAATAGACCAGAATATCGTCGATAAATACTACTATGAACTTGTCTAAGTACTGGCTGAAAATACTGTTCATCAGGCACATAAATGTGGCTGGTGTGTTAGTGAGCCCGAAAGGTATGACTACAAATTCATAGTGTCCATATCCTGTTCGAAAAGTTGTGTTGTTTATGTCCTCAGCCCTTATCCTAACTTGATGATAATTGGATCGTAAATCCAACTTTGAAAAGATCTTAGCCCCACCTACTTGGTCAAACAGATCATTTATCCTTGGTAAGGAACTGGCTGGTATCCTTTCTTCCCCTGGTTCACTCGATCTTGTTTCTTATCCTTCCAGGATTTGGGAAACTATGCCCACTGTTTAAACTGGTCATAGCACATTCGTTCTTTCCTGAATACTTCACTCAAGGATTTGGGCTTTTCAAATTCAATTCTGTCCCTGTAGGACTGTGGTAAACAACTTAAGAACTGCTAGATTTTTACCTTATTCTCCTGGATGTACGGTACGAACCTTAGTAGTTCCATAAATTTATTTATGAGTTCCTCCATCATCATCTTTCTGAGTCGTAACTCTTAAAATTATTTTGTTTTCCTTTCATAATAGATTTCAAAAAGGTATTGTTTCTTGAAATACTTCTTAAATTTGGACCATTCCATTTGTTTCTCCTTTAGGCCCTTGGCCAATTTTAGGTCTTGCCACCAAATGTTGGCATTCCCTTTTAGACTGTAGATGGCCATTCTGACCTTCATATTACTGGAATAGTTGTAGATCTGGAAGTATTTTTTGATGTCCAACAACCATGCCTCAGATTCTTCTCCTGTCCTGGATTCTCCATCAAGGGTAGCTAGTTTAATCTTTTTAAATTATCCTTCAAGGTGGTATATTTGTTTTCTTTTCCTGTCTGTTTTAGTTTTGTCCTCAGCCGAAGGTATACCTTCAGATGAACTATTTCCTTTTTCTGTTTTAGGCCCAGAATTCTTGGAGGCCCTTTTGCTGACCTCTTCATCATGGTTATCATCCTTTGGGATTTTCTTGGTCACTATACTGTGTAGTAGGACTTCATTTATCTCTTGTTGTTATTGTTGTGCTTTCTTCAATTTATCATTGTCTACTTTGAAAACTTGCAGCTCAACAATAAGATTCCTCATTGTTTCCAGTACTTTCGTAGGATATCTTTCGTCACTATTATGTTTTGGATCTTCATGAGATCCCTGTGTTGGATTTCCTTCCATTCTAATTTCTGCATCATCCTGAGCTTCCATAATTAACATGAAACAGAAAAACAATTATGTTTGTACAAAGAAGTTTTATTAGTTTTGCATAAGTAATAAAAATATATATATGCCAAATCTCTTGTGTGGCCCTGTTCAAGGCCCAGTGTTGTAAACTCTGCTTCGATACCATATGTAATAGACCTAAAAAACTGCCAAAAATAAATAAAAATTATGCATTCATCCTTAAATGGGTTCTTCATTAAGAGTAAATGAGTCTTGGCCGACGTCGACTAAAATTACTACCCAACTTAAACCTTTGAATCAATGGTACAAGATCTGCATACTCCACGTTCCAAAACTCACTTACAGTGCTGCAGATTATGTTTACTTTCATATCTATATAAGAATTATATATCCATATGATTGGCTTACCACTATGAAGGATTTTGGGACTTATGTCCCTAAGCCTTATGCGTAACATTAACTTGAAAAAAAAAAACCTTGATCAAAGAACTCATGTATTAAGGATAAAGGTAAAGGGGCGGGTTATACCCCTATGTGACATATTTGAAATCATAACAGGTCTCTTGAAAACAAACCCGATAAGGATGTGGTTGGGGTAAGTGCTTCCCAGTTTAATTTTTGATGTAACGATTATTCTGAAGCCAACTGCCAATGCTAGTAGTTCGTTGACTCCACCTGTTCCCTATGAAACTCCAACTAAAAGTTGCATTAATGGAGTTAGTGCTGGTTAGGGTTAAAACTTCCATTAAATGCACATGCACTTCTTTAATCCGTAACCCATTAATTGAAAGGGTAGGAACAAGTTAGTTGAGAGTTAAACCCTATCCAGGCCATTAATGGCCATGGTGTGTGCGAAAGTCGAGGCCATCACCTGACCCTTCATCCATTGTGGATGCACCAAGTTTCCTTCATCACATGGCCCAACCCTTCTTTTGTACCAGTAACATTTATTCTATGCGGTATGGTTTTCTTTAGGTTATAGTGGTTTCACTTCTGTAATGAGAAGGTTCTCAGAGAATTTTCCTCTACAACTCTGTAATCTTCGCGAAGGGAAAGGATGACTGGGGAACTTCTTTGATGGAGGCGATGTCTTTTACCCAATGGCCTGGTAAGATCCACGCTTTCATTGTAACATTTTGACTATTAGTAAGTTACTTTCTCATTACTAAAACTCGAAAGAAGCATTATGGGTTTTTCCTCACTACTAGTAAGTAGCTCTACTTATTGCACTCCTACCAGAAGGGCTCGATACTTCGTTCTCTTGTTTTCTTGGTACCTCCAAGGGTTGTTCGTAAGTAGTATGCCTTTATGCTTGTTGTTCCCACTTTCCTTCACTATGTTGTATCATCATTTGATACTAAGTCTTACGAGACCTCTTCAAGGTTCCATCCAAGAAGTTATTTGTTAGGGGAAAGCCATACTGTAATTGCATTTTAGTTTACCGATGTTAGTGAACTGTCAGATGGTCGACTTTGACAATGATACCTATCATGCTTGGGTATTCCCTGTGTAACGATTGAATATCGTTTCCTTAACCTAGCTCTGTCTACCCACCTCTATGATTTCTTTCGACTGTACCCTACCCTCATCAAAATCCCATAACCCCACAGAGAAGAATGAATAACCGTTCATAAATTTCTTCTATAGATCCTGAATTAGCGATACCTCTCGGGTTCGGAATTCCTATATCCTGCCACATATAAAGATTTTGCGGGACTTGTTTGGCCTTGGCCGTGGTTTTACCATATGGAGAAGGGTATATGTATTTTTTTTTTTTTTTATGTGTGTGGAGGAATCAACAACTAATTGGGCACGTGCTCGCGTTACACGTGGCCATGTTATCCAACTACTACCACTATAACCTCCAGGTGTTCCCACAATGCCCCTTACGCGGCACACAAGGTAAGTCGGGGGGAGTTGAACTCGAAACCTCATGGAACTTCATTTTCATGGCACTTGCCAATTGAGCTGCCCCCCCGGGGGCAGAAGGGTATATGTTTTACTCCGTATTTAAATTAAATTTTCTTTTCCTTTAAACAGGTTCCTGTGTTTTAAAGAAAATAGACATTTTCATATTATCAGTGTATGGACTATATTTCCTTACGAAATTCATGTTTAATATATTCTCTGCGACTCGTCTGTTCCTCTGTATAACTATATTAAAATCATCCTTTGTTTAATGTTTGCTCGATCCAGTGTTGGAACTCCTGTACATTTATGAAAACGCATTTCTTGTAAAAGCCATCCCTTTGTACTGGATATTGTAACTAATGATGGGGCCATGTGTGATGCAAGGGTACCCATCAGCTTGATCACGTTCGCTCCTCCCCTTTCAGTTTATCGGTGGATGCGACATGGAGTGGAAGCCTACCTATGGAAAATCGAAGATAAGTAAAAGTTTATACCCAATCATTATCTTGTATGTTTGATGAAATTCGAGTTTTGAAAATACCTTTATCCTGTGACTAATTTGAATGCTTCATTTCCTTTGTATGTCTATGTGGAATATGGCACTGGATTAAATTCGGTCTTTGAGAGATCTGGAGAAGTCCTGGTGATGTCGGGTTATTAGTCTGGCGTTCTTGGCATAAGACTGATACCCAATTCATTATATGTATAGTACTTTTTGTTAAATACGAGTTATAATTTCCTTCCTTCTATTGGGGTTTTTCATTGCTAGTCTTTGTGTAGAGATATTCCAGACATATATCTATATTGTGAAAACACAACAGAGGTAGACTATACAGTGATTCAAATTTAATGAAATCTTTACTTGTGTCAATTGTTGATTAACTTCTTTCATTTAAAGTAGGTATTGTGATTATTATACGTATAGACTCATGTATGCATACGTGGTTATATGTGTATCTAATAACTTAAGTTTTCCAACATAAATCATTATGTGTCGTTGAAGTCAATGGCTTCTATACTTTTATGATCTGACCCATGACTATGAGACTGCATTGCTATAAATGAATCTAATACTCCTGAGATTCGTTTCTAGATCTCTTTAAGGGTTGCGCCAATTAATATTCCACCACAGATTTTGAATGTTGAAAGGGTAAATTTCTCCAAAGGAATTCATTTTTTCCAGATTTCTTTTAAGGTTTCTACCAGTTGAAATTCAAGTACATAATTTGGAATATTGAAATTCATAAGATCTCATGATAGATGTAAATTCCCAGGATTATACTTTCGATTCTAGCATCTGATATAATATATAAAAAGGGGTTCCAGATTTCTTCAACTATCAATTTCGTTGATCTTTACATATCTAGCATTTTGTTTGCATGTTGTTGATACATACTATTGATCAGTATATAATTCATATACTACAATAACAAACATATATCATATTAACCTTTTATGTTGTAGATTGTCCACTTCCGGTTTGTTGTGACGCCTATACAGTTTCCAAATATATATGTATAATATATAAATCCATATGTGATCCATAAGACTCGTGTTGTCTCGTATTTCACTTCAATTCCAAGTTATACTAGAAAGGAAGTCTCCGCTAAGTGATACGATTTTTCTGAATTTTGATTACAGAGATACACCTAAATGTTTATATATGTACAGACTTACTCAACTCTGATCATTCATAGTTAGATCTTCTTAATATCTCAGTCACAGAAATAAACATGTGCCTATAATAGATATGTTACTTTCAAGCACATTTATACACAGATAATCCTAACTAGAATTTTGATTACAGAGTTAAACATATCCTGTAGATGGATCTATTCTTTCAAGTTCAAATGTATATAGATAGTTTTGCCTAGTATTCTAGTTTTTCAGGAGGAACCAGTCCATAATCTAGTCTTTGATTATAAACTTCATACCACGAACAGATGTCATCCATGGAAAATTATTTCAACTTAGCAAAACTAGATGCATAATATCAGATACACAAATCATTCAAAACAAAGAAGGAAAAGATTTACATATCTGAACCAGTTCATGGGAAGACAAAGGAAGTAGCCACGTTCCTCCCAACCATAGAATAAGGAAGCCAGAAACACTTGCCTGATTCACCCCCTAGCCTAACCATGAATCCATGAGGGAGAAATTTGAAGACTCCTCCTCTGCAATGTCCTTCAATTTCAACAGATTCCTCTTGCCTCACACTCACTCAGTAGTGTTCATAACGGCAAGGAAAAATCAATATTCTCCTTTCCCAACATACTTGGCAGCGTCTTGCCTCCTCACATATGCTATTTATCCATAAAGTCCTTTTGCCTAGGTCTTTTTCCCTCCCTTGGGAATTTTTGCATCTTTCTAAATCCCTGATCTTCAGGGGCTGCAAATGTCCAAATCTCTGATTTTCAATTTGTAATAATTAGCCCAGAGGTAGTTCCTATAGGTTCCCCACTCATGGAATCATGGTCAGCTAATTTTAACATGGTTGTTCCATTTGTCCTCCTGCAATTAGTATAAAAAAAAAAAATTTCATACAAGTGTCATAGTCAAATAGCTAGTTGTGTCAAATCAGATCTCCACCCAACAATCATAATAATTAATTACAATTATTAAATTTGAAATTTAGAATTGCCATAAAAGGCAAAAAAAATCCAAATTCAAATTTACTAAAAACGGAATAATTTTCAAACAAATTTAAATTTCAAAAATACTTTATTTTTGGGGATGTCACACCACAGTTGATCAACAAGCCTTTGTTGTTTTTAAAGTAGCAAAACACTTTAGATCTTATCTCTTGAAATCTAGAACTAATGTTATTGTCCCTTTCCTCGCAGTGAGAAATTTATTAGTTCAAAAAGATCTTGGGGAAAATAGGGCCCACTGGATGACCTCTCTTCAAGAAGATGATCTCGAAATCAAGCAAACATGAATTGTTAGTGGTCAAGGTCTTTGCAAATTAGTGGTTGATTCAGTTAATCTTCTTGGCATTGAACTAGAAGTACCAGACAAGACATTTCATCATGAAACAAAAATCTGTCGTGCATAAACCATGCTGAATTCCTCGTATAATGATATTAATTTTTATTTGACACATGGAACAACCCCTCAAAATATCAATCCCAAAAATAGAAGAGAACTAAGAGTCAGATCTGTAGCCTTTCAATTAATTAATGATGTCCTTTTCAATTAATTTTGATGGTGTATTGTTGTGTTTCCTAAAAATGGAAGAATATGAAAAAGTATTGACTGAATTACATTCAGGTGATGTCGGAGGTCACTTTGGCAGTGAAAAAACCGCTCACAAAATCCTTAGAGTTGGGTACTAATTGACCACGCTATTTAAATATGCTCATGCCATGGCCCGAAAATTCACAATATGTCAAAAGGTTGCAGGACGAGTCAAGAAAGTTGCATTACCTTTGAACCCTGTTACAATTGATACGACATTCCAACAATGGGGTCTAGATATCATAGGTATAATTAACCCAACCGCTTCATAGTAGCACAAGTACATTCTCACAGAAACATATTACTTTACAAGGTGGCGTGAAGCCATGCTTTTAAGAGTAGTCAACACTAATAAGGTGATTTCGTTCTTAAACTCTCATATCATCACATATTTTTGGATACCCAAATGTCTAGTTTTCAACAATGCTTCTTATTTTTCCTCATTGGACATTAATGTTTATGCTCTAGAAAAAAGAATCAAGTTAAAATATTCTACAAGTTATTACCCCCAAGGCAATGTCTTGGATGAATCAACAAACAAAAATTTGATTAAAATCTTGAAAAGAATAGTGTTGAATAATCATAAAAATTTGCACATTGCTTTGTATAATGCACTATGGGATGATAGGTTCACCCCGAAAGAATCCATCGGTAATTCCCCTTTATTCCTTGTGTATGGAATATAAGTTATCCTTCCTCCCAATGTCTTATTACCATCACTCCTGTTATCTCAGAAGGTTCGGGAGGAAGAATGTCCTACTTTGGAAAGTCGAATAAACACTTTACTTAAACTTGAACAAACAAGAATGCAAGCTCAACAAAAATTAGATCAACATCAACAGATCGTTAAACATTGGTTTTACGCCATTTCATCCCCCAATTGAAACTTCAACGTAGGATATCTAGTCCTCAGGTGGGATAAAGCACATGAGGATAAAGGGGAGCACACTAAGTTTCAAAATCTATGGTTGGGACCATTCGTTATTGTAGAAAAATTCGGTCATATGTCCTTTCATCTGCAAAACTTAGAAGGGAAACTAGACACTTTACTAGTGAATGGGAAGGCCCTCAAATGTTTTTTCACTTGATCAGATAAGATTGAACACTCTGTAAATATTCCATGTACTATATATTTTTTTTCTTTGATTGTTGTGTTTGAAATTTTCTATTTATTTTTGTCTAATTGAATTATTTTTTATCCAAGAACAATTCTCAAAGGGAATGTTCGTTGCAAGACTTATAATTGGAAAGTAATTTGAAATAGTTCGACCAGTTTCTGATACTAAGGTTCATCTCAGATAATTGATCAATTGAATACTATGAAATCCAAAACGGTCTTTGTCTCAGTATTATCCCTGAAATGTGTCAAGATCCTTGTGGATTACGATTATATTTAGACTTTTTAAACCATCCTTGTTCTTAAAATATCACTTTTAAGCACTTCCCCATCCTCTATATGATTTATTAATTGAAATATAAAATATCTAAACCATGATAAAACTTTGAGTTTTGAAAGAAAATAAATGGTGAGCAGCAATATACATGTCCTATAATCAATCTCTAGTATCACCCCACTCTCTTTGTCATTTTTAAAGTCTCTAAATTATATCGTTATAAATGGAATAAGAGGGTTGAAAGCACTTAAGTGTGGGAAATGTGTATAAACCTGTCGGGGTACTGAACAGGCCTGCTAGCAGTAGGTAAATGCACTCATGATACCAAGGCAACTTTGTCAGGGTATTGAATAGGCCTGTTCGCAGCAAAACAATGTTGAGTTTAAGAGATAGCAGGTATGTTCTTATAAGTCAACTTACTACAAAATTATATATGTCATGAATAGACAACTATTGGATGGGATTAAAGTACTTGAGTGGTTTAAATGACATCCCTATCGAGGATATGAACGCCTGCTGGCAGTAGTGGCTCTATCAACGGTATTGGAGTCATTTTTTATAGACATCGTTATCCTTTGATCAAAACACACTTCCAGGTTATAATCCTTTGTAAAAGCATACATTTTCTTGCCTTATGATTATAATTGTGGAAATCGTTTTAAATTTTGAGCTAATATTAATATTGTTTGATCTTAAAGTGGATTTGTTTCAAAGCATCTTAAAATCATATCCAAGTATTATTCTTCTTCCCTAAGATGAAAATTTGACAGATCGGAGATAACTGCTTTGCCCAGTGAGTCACCATTGTTGGCAACCCAACCACCATCTCATTTTGTGTCTCATTGACTTTTGAAATACAAATGTTTTTCTTATGCTTACTGCCTAGTATGTGTTTACACGTCAGATTGATTGTGTTTCTTAGGTTTGAGTATTAGTGTTAATTAGTCATATTTGGATTTATATTGTTTGTGTGATTTTATAGTTAGCATTTATTTATTTTGTTTTCTCTATTTCAATTTCATGACTGTAAAGCATGAAATTGAAGTCCTCCTTTTCTTACAGATCAATGACTAAACTCTTATGGTAATATCCCTTTGTGTAGGTTAAAGGTCATTGTTTGTTCTCTTCAATTGAAAGTCTAAGTCAAAAGGTTTGAACTAGGTTTTATTGATATCCATATGAATTATTTGAAAAAATATAAAAATAACTTATAACCTAAAGGAGAATTGGCCCCGATATGAAATATGTGTGATCGTTTTGATTTAATCAAACCTAAAAATACATCCTAGTTAAAACTCATGGCGGAGTTAGGTTCTATTAAAATATCTCCTCTCAGAATAACCTAAGTGCATCTCCTAAAAATTTCCATTGTCATATAAAAATTTGGCTCTAAGTAATGATCATTTAATAAATTGATCGATTAGTTGTCCTTTGAATTATTACCCTACAAGTGTGATGATGTTCTCGATTTCAGGTTAGTCATTCATGGCAAGTAACAAGGGTTTTATGAGTTTAGTGGCTTTGAAATTTGTGTCCTATGGCTTTTGGAGTTAATAAAAACTCAGAGTGGTAAATAATGGTAGCACCACCTCAATTCCTTAGATTTTGGTTTATCACTATGTATGCTAGATCAGTCTCTTCAATTTTTTATGGGTTTGGGTTGTTGCAAGAATAAGTTTTTTCTTTTGATAAACATTGTTGTTGTTTCTCTTGGTCCACCACATACAAGCTCATGGCCCCATAGTTAGGATGGAGTTGAATGACTCACATGCTTTGATGTCTCATGATGACGTGATGGATAGACTGGTTCAGTTCGGTTGGGTAAAGTTTATACAATCCTTCGATGGTTTTAATATAGAGGTTGTCAGAACTTTCGCAAAGACATTCGATGGAACCAGGGACAAAATAGGTGATATTCAGTTGTAGTTTACTGAAGAATTAGTAGCTAATGAAAATAGATTATCTCACGAAGGTGATCGATGGTTCAAAAACATGAAAGTAACCAACATTCCCTAGCATTCTTTGTTGGTATCAAGGAAATCGCGCTACCATGTAAAAGGTATGTCAATAGAATTGTTTAAAACATGTTGGCATGGTTTATTGTTGATCATAAAGAATTTTTTCAACTGTGAAGGGAGTTACAGGTTAGTGTTCTTATTCCACATATGTATGTTAATGGTGTTTCAAGGATTCAGTTTGAACATGCAATTTTTCTTGCTTAAAATCTTGCGAAAATTGTCAAAATTGTATCAAAGGCCGAACCCCAATCCTAAGTCTAGCTTATTTCACCATGGTTTAATTCACATTTTGGTTAATTTCCATTTGGTTAGCATAGGGGACACCTAGAAAGATGTTTTGGTGAGGAATGGTTTTCTACCCCTGTAATCAATCCCACCACCCACTTAACTCACAATACTGAGGAACCTATTTCTCCAAAAATTTCATCTCATTCCCTTAATGATTTTCGAATCAAATTTCAAGTCCAAAATGAATCTGTCATCCCACCCGATGAGAAATTTGAGATTCGTTCTATAACTAGGATGGCATCCAAAAAATGTGATTTTATGCCGAAGAAACCATTAGAAGAGGTCCTCTATCATTTAAGGGATGAGTCGTTAAATGTTTTTGAACACTCATAGCCTTCAATACCAGTAGTCAATGACCAATTTTAAAAGCAGGGAAAACAAATTAGGTAGGATATTTGTGATATTGATTTTAAAAATAAAAGAACTGGTCTAATCTTTACAAGAATAACGAGGAACAAACCTAAAAAGAGGGATAATCTTGTTGAAAGAATTATAATAGAAGACTTAAACTATGTCGAGAGTGTAAGCCCGAACACAGACATGGATGATCCTCCTCGGTATGATTTTGTTTCAAACTTACCTCCATTCCTCCATAAATATGATGGATTCACAGGAATCCAGAGTGATTTAAAGACTTTAATGGCACAGGAAAAGACCCCAGACTCAGGCTACAAGAAACCTCTCCAAGATCTGGAATTTGTATATTGTGATGAGTGCACAACATGGATTCAAAGATACTACAAAGACATCCCATACCTGCAAATGTGTCTTAATCAGATTTTAATGCAAAATACAGATCTAGAAAGAGAAAATAGGGATTTGAAATCTGAGTTTCAGTGAATTCCTCCTCGAGCAAACAAAAGATTCAGAAAATTTAGGGATATCATCATAAAAAATGCAACTATTGTCAACATTGTTATGAGTTCAGAAATGCACGATTCTTCCTTTTCAAATGTTTGATTTGGTAAATAAATGTTTGTTTTGTTTTAATTATTTTTATTGGTTTGTTAAAGCATGGTTTGTTACACAATTATTAGACTAGCTACATAATCATAGATTATGTAGCTTGTCGTAAATTAGTTTATGAGATTTTTAATTAGATTTCTTTTATTATTTTTGTTTTCAATTCTCAAGAAGAAGTGTGAAATATATTCTATACGTTGTTGAATCATTGGAGAATCATAAAATGTTTCTTATTTGCAAATATATTATGTTTCAAACAATAAAGAAAGTTTTNATAAACATTATTGTCATAAACCTAAGTTAGAATTTGGTTTGAAGTCTCTATTTTCGGAATATCTATATCTATCTTGTGGGTATGAGTAATAGATCAATTTAGTGTTTAAATACTTGGTTAAGACTTGACAAAAGGATGGTTATTTATTTTGGAGATATGGACTACAGAATTTGTATTTGAGAAATATGGAATTACACTTTAACCAAGGCCTTTGACCTCTAAGTTAAAGATTTCGGTGCATGTTTTATAATTTGGGTATTGTGATGTATATTTCTCCAAGTATTTGATTATTTATAGATTTGAGCTAGCTTTAGTCTGTCAGAGCATTGCATGGTTAATCGCTATTATTTATGTGTTAATTTTTCCAATCTTGTATTAGTCCTTATTCCCAAAATCATATAATTTCAGGTGATTTCATTTATGTGAGGCAAATCTTAACGATGTATTGAATTTATTTATATATTTTAGATTTTCGCAGATCAATTTATCATATTAAGAAATTTGTTTCTTAATGTAAAGGATTATTAATATCCTCAACTGGGATTAACAAAGCATAAAGTTGTCTTTATGTATTGTAAATGGCATCTTAAATGTCGGAGTAAAGTGACTTTTCTTTGATATCTTTAAGGTCTGATAAATATAAGTATTGTATGTCATAGATTTATCTTGAATAGGTAAGTTGCAAGAGTAGATTGCTATAGGAAGACACAATTGTAATTCTATTTTAGTTGTTGATCAGTAACAGGTTAGCTCGTCATTTATTAGTTTAGTTTGTTTATTTTATCGAATGAATGATAATTAACATTTAAACTTAAACTGCTTTGTTCATTTAAGTTACTTCAATACAGTTTGCATTCATTCCTTTTTGTGTGGATTTTCTCTATTCGTAGTTAGTCTTGTATGTTTATCTGATACTTCAATTATGTTTAAACACTTAATTTCACAAGGATTTATATAAACCTTGTATATGTATATATGCATATTATATATCTTGTAAATAAAGGCTTGAAATATTTATATATTAGTGAATGTACATATTAATTTCATAGTTTTTTTTTTCCTTTCGTAGTTTACCATAGTGTTTTCATTAGTTGACGGAGCTGTAAAACCTGTCAGGGTAGGTTATATTTAAACATATTAGGTTACTTAGACAACCTCATACCATACCTTCCCTTCTCATTGACGATGTGCTCACATATGTCCATCAATAGGTTTGCACCATAGTTTTTTTGTTATAGCCTTGCAGACCTTATCAATGTCCAAACAAGCCACTGCATTTCCTTTTTCAAAATCTCAGGTCATGTAATAAACCTCGATTTCATCATAATTTCTTTTTTATTTGTCTCTAAGTCTGTATAATAGTTTATAAAAAAACTAAAAAGAGTGTGATATCCTGTGTATTAAATTTCTGTTTCCTAGCATTACAGATCCATAGTCTGGAGTTTACCCTTCCATCTTTTATTTAAGTCATACTAGTCTTTGCAAGGGGTTGAACGTCTACACCTTATAACAATAATGTAATTGACATAGGTCTGGAACATAGAATTTTAGCCTCTCTCTTAACACATATTACTATATGTGCACATAGGCCTAAACTCTAGTACACCATATCAACTTAAATAAATTTAAAAAGATAAGTCAAAAGGTTTTCTTTATCCTTGGACTTAGAGGTTTGGCTTATTAAATCACAATGAAATCATGTTAAAACTTACTAGTTAGAGGGGAGCCCTAAACTGGTAGTTGATTGAATCCTTACGAGACTTAACTAAATGCAACCCTGGCACTAACTGGACTAGTACTGATAGGTTTTTTCTTTCTTTTGGAGGAGTCCCATACTTATTCTTGAAATTACATTAAATATGATGGGATGTGATGACAGTTGGAATTAAGTTCTTTGTCCCACCATTAAAGGGGTGTGGGTGAGGAACATGAACTTCCATGTGCCCTACTCCAATCCATTCATGCCCCATCATTCCTGTCACATGGCATCGAATTCTGGATGTACTCCACATTCAATATGCGTTGGGGAGTGTGTCTTAGGGTAGCAACCGATATTCATTGTCATTTGGGCAAGTCTGTTCTGAATTGAGACCTGTGTGTTCCTTTTTTTTCTTGTCTTACTCTGTGCGAGGTATGGTGGCTTGGAGCACCTTCTAGATTGTTCTTGCATTCAGAAAGTGTCTTTCTTATGGTATAACTTTTGCTGCAAGTTCCCATTTGATCTTTTCACCTTACTTCTCCTGCATTCCCTCCCAATGCATTTCATGCGAGTGGGGTCCTTCTCATAATCCCTTTCACCCTCCTCCTATATTTATCGTTTTCCATGCGTTGGAAACTTTCCTTCGTGCTATCTCCTACTGTATTTCGTTGGAAAAGTAGATGGAAGTTCGATTGGCCAGGCCTTGTATACATCTGTATGTTATACATATTCTACGACGCTGAAAACTTTCTGGAAGTTACTTCTATTCTGGTTGAGTAATAATGAAATGGGTTTTCACTTCATTTATCCTTCTTCTTCTTTTTCTCTGTTCTTCTGGGATTTCTCAACGAAACCTTAAGCCTGTGGTTTTCCTGTTGGAGAGTTTCTTATAAAAGTAATAATCGGCCTAACCTTTCAGCAAAGCTTAAACCCTAAAGATAACTAAAGGTGGTTAGATTTACCTCTGCATACCCTCTTACTCATATTCTGGATGCAATAAGAGTGCATGTGCACCTGGAGTTTTCAGCATTGTGTTGTCTCTGTATTTTCCTTAAAAACTTAATCATAGAATGCTAGACAGATGATTGGTATGGCTTTGTTGGCCATTTGATTTTTTTTTTGAAAAGGACAATGAATTTATGTTTATCATGCAATTTGGATATATATTCTGGCATTTGTTTATTTATTCTTTGTTCCATTCTTTCCTTGGTTATTCAAAGATATTTTTATCGCTAATGATGGGCCCTTTTTTTTTTGAGGGTACCCATCAAAGAGATTTGGAATCCTCCTCCCTCTTTCTTTGGATAGTACGCATTTTTTCGTAAAAGGGGAAAGCATTGAATCTTCCTATTTAAGTTAAGAGTTATTTCGGCTATAATCGTCTGTTTTATTAGATTCTTTTATTTCCTGTTCGAACAAGTCTGTAATTTTTTTTTCGAAATGTTTGCAGAGTTTTCTTTCAGTCACGAGAATACATGGGGAACAACTTCCATCATCTTCTTAAGATGTATTCGAGTTTCGTTCTGCCCCTTCCTAGAAGCTTCGGCAACTCAAGAATTAAAGGGGTTAATTCTTTGTGGCAGAGGTTGTTTGTTTCTTTTTATTTTTTATACTTCTATTATTTAATTTCTAGGCCAATACAAGGGTCAACTGTAAAACTATAAGATTGGTAGAAAGAGTCAAGTCGTATTTTCTTACACTATGTATTGACTCAATCATTAATGGAAGAACGATTTTCAACTTCCTCTTGACCTTCTAGATTTTCCTTGAAAGACAACTCGAGTAATATGATACTTTTTATTTTCATTCTATAGCTTTGCCTTAAGTCTTTATCAACGCAGGTTCTCGGAGAATTTAGAATAATGGTTGTATGAATGTCTGGATTTTATATTCAACATAATATCACAATTATTGAGACGGTTACTCACTTTATTCTGAGTCATATACAATTCTATTATTGATTTACATTACATTTGTGTATGAGATTTTTCTGGAGTTATACTATTCCCTGGTTACAGTTGGGTATTGGCTAGATCTGCACACCAGGTGGTTAGACAGGTCTTATGTCTTAAAGTTTATGATTATGTCACTTATTTCTGGACTGTCCTTCTTTATACAACTATAATCGTATATGAGTAGTCTTTATTTGATAGTAATTAGATATTTATCACTATACAAATATGTAAACAAACCTATATGTAACATATGGATATGTGATCTGTAGGGTCCATAGTACCTTGTATTTCACTCTTCAATATTATATGAAAAAGGAAAATCTCAGCTAAGTAATATGAATTCATTTCTGA
>SNQJ01S0097763.1:5354-26070 GCA_010110895.2 Picea sitchensis | reverse complement strand
GGTGTAAGTGTGTTGTGAACCTGACCCTCAAGGGGGGTTAGGTGGGTTGGTACTTCCCCCTTGAGAGGAAGTTGGTCTTTCGCTTCCGCGTAAAGGAGAGTGAGTGGATGGTGGGAATTGGGAAGTGGACCCAAGTAATGTGGAACCAAGCAAAGATGATCCTAAGACAATAGCACTCATAGGAGTGTGTGAATGTGGTGTTGATGAGTGGGCAAGACCAGACACTCCCCCTAAGATAGGAGGGAGGTTTATCAAGCGTCGAGAATGACGGGGATTATGTGGGTCCCTTATGATGTTCAACTAGCTGAGTGAATGTGTGCAAATGGTGGTGAGAGTAATAAAGAAACAAGAGCCTTTGTTGCAAATTTTGAACTTTACACAACATATATATCCAAATCAAAATGTAGTCAGAAGTGCATCATACATAAAGTGGTTTGAAAAAGAATCATATATGTGGATAAGTGGGTTTTGTCCACATGGGGAATCAAAGAAAACAAATGCTTGTGTCCTAGAAGACGTAACGTCCTTCCTCTCAAATAGCACTGGACCTTCCAATAGTACTCAACAATGGGGTCTGAAGTCACCGGAAGAGAAACTAGTGAAGGATGAAATAATCGGTTATAATGAGGGGTAAAGGGGGCATATCCTGAAAGAGCTGGCGATATTTCCCAATAGAAGAACAAAATGCAATCAAGGTGCAATTGCAGCCCACAATTTCCACCTGGGTAGATGTCCTAAAATTTGGTCACTAGGTACCTCGGTCAAAGTGCGGCATTTAGATTTTCGGCCTCAGAAATGGGTCACGGGATGGATCCCGTCCAAGAGGTGGGTGCCTCAAGGGTAGATGCACAGAACAACCAAAACTCGGCCTTCAACCCTTCATGGGTATCTCCCTACCTTATGGTGTTAGGAACACTTGACTTGGAGGATTTTGAGTTTCCTATTTGACAACTTCTATGGTTTTGACAATGTGAGAACTAGATAACAAGGATTTATTTGGATGCCTATCCCCGAAATCCTACCTAGACTAAAAAATTTCTTTTGGCACCTCCTGTGGAGGAAAACCTAGTGAGTTTTTAGAAAAAATTTAGATGTAGTTGTTTTGAGAGGTTGGGGATGTGAACCAACCTCGTTAAATTTAAATGAGAGTGGATAGTTTCATCAAGAAAAGGGTGGGGTGTTTCAGAATCCCTTTGGAGGAAACTTACTTTGACCTCCATGTTTCAAGAAGAAGCTATGTGAGTGATAAGTGACTTTTGTGTGTGAATGAGTGAAAGTGTGCCAATTTTTAATGAATTAGGTGTCACCTTGCTACATGTGGACTTTGCTTGGTCCTTACAATTGTTGATTACCTAATTAACTAAGTGTCTTTGGTACAACCTTGCGTAATTCAAAAGTCCCTAGGAAGCTAGCATGTGGACATGTGGGTCCGTTACTATTCCTTTAACTCCCTATTGTGATGTAATCTAAGACAAGATTTGAAACTATCCTATATTGTGATCATGCGGGCATGTATGGGCCCGTTACAAAACCTTTACACTTCCCTAGTGATTTGATCTAAGAAAGTAAATTTCAACACTATTCTATCTTTGTAGCATGTGGGCATGTATGGGCCTATTACAATATTAAGATGTGTTTCAAAAAATAAACTAAGAGGATTCCCAAGAAGGGTTTTTGTCCTCTCCTAAAGGTTTTAATCTTCTTAAGGGAGATGAAATTGTTTCACAATCTTTTTTTTGTTCTCAAGGTCACTTGGAGGCACGAGAGAAGAGCATACTAAGCGATTGTTATCCAACTTCTAGTCCCAATGCAAGTTAAATGTGATTAAAAAAGATTTCCAACTTATATTTTGAGTCAAAACAAGCCATCCATGTGGCGAAAATGAAAGCAAAAAAGGAAATAATGATTTTAACCCCCTAAGTGCCTATGTGTTTTGACTAACCCCTTTATATGAAGAGGGGACTAAGTGTGGTGCAGATTTAAAACATGCTTGAAATCATTTTTAAGAAGGCTAAGGGCCTTCCCCACATCTCAAAAACTTTACAATGTGAATTTTTTTCACAGGTGCGCGGATCTCAGTGGAGACAGAGGCGCACAGAGCACATGTGCGCAGACTGAAAAGAGTTAATGGGCACACGTGTGAAGAACAAAGCTATGACTTGGGCACATGTGTGCATGATGCACGTCTGTGGGCCACAAAACCCGCGCACAGGTGACACACGACCATGAATGAAAATTCCAGATGGAATTCTCTCAATTCACCTTGGAATTGGATGATTGGCAGGTTGGCTTAGGCCGGTTAGTGCACCTACAAGCTAAATAAACCAAAAGAAGACCTAGAAAAACCAAAATGGGGTAGGAAATTGATACCTATCCCTAGTGGAGTTGTCAATCTGTTGTGCCTCTTTCGTCACCTTCGTGAGAAAAATAGAGGTGCTTGCAAGCTTAGTTGGGTTTTCTAAGTAGGACAGCTACAAGGAAAAGGGTTAGAGAAAGAAACATAAAACAATAACTAAGAATTAAACTAAGAAATAAAACAACAACTAAATTGATAAAAATAGGGACATAAGGACAAAAGGAACAATGAGACCCATGTCACCAATGATAAGGATGATATTAGTGAAAGAAAACACCAAGAAGCAAGAGGACTATGAGTCCCTTATTCCTCCAAGGGAGGGCTCTTGGACCCCCACAAATAAGCTCTTATTACAACTCTTGAAAATGAAAATGAAAATGGTGAAAGAATTCTTTGCTAATCCACTCAAGGGGTGACATGGATTGCCCAATGCAATGATGCAAGTATACTCTTGGCAAGGATAGAAGATTCCTCAAGAGAATAATGGCAGCATAACTTTGCTATGAACTCTTTGAAAAATGAAGTGTATCCATGGCCTTTTTATAGCATTCCTTTGAGTTGTTGTCCAACGAGTTTGTAATGTGTAAAGAGGCTAATTAGGGCATTTCTAGGTCTTTGACCAGCCACCCAGTCGAATCTAGTCCAGATTTGAGTGTCAAATCAACTTGGAAGCTGAACCAGAAGTGGGTGGGAGGTTGAACACTCTCATAAATGCGTCGTTTCTCAAGTGCATGGATTTTTGCGACAACAGTCGCGCATGTGCGCGATTTCTGCGTTCCTGTTTTGCGCATGTGCGTGCACCTAGTATCTTCATAGCGCCCTTTAATTTTTGCACTAGTTGTATAGTTTTGACCCTTTGTGAATGCTTTTGTGTTAATTCAAGTCCATGGTTAACCTCATAACTGTTTGACAATGCTGAATTCTTGTAACCATTTGCGGATGAAATTTCAGTGATAACAGTTGCTCCAGCATTTTTAAGACCAAAAGGCATCTTACAATATGCGAATGTACCCCAAGGACAAATGAATTTCATTTTGTGTTGGTATTTGAGTTTGATTTGTATTTTATTATATCCTGAAAAACCGTCCATGAAAGAAAGGCCTTCACAACCAGCACATTCATCAATGATTTGGTCATTGAATGGTGTTGGAAAATTATCTTTGGGACATGCCTTGTTCAAATCACGGAAATTGGTACATACACGAATCATGCCTTGTTTTTTATTGACCGACACAGGATTTGACACCCATTGAGTCAAATGGATAGGATAGATAAAACCTTCCTTTAGCAATTTATCAACCTCAACCTTAATGGCTTCTGCTTTCTTAGGATTAGCTAGACAAAGCTTCTGTTGAAAAATATTGGCATCAAGATACATTGTGATCTCATGTTCAACTATTTTTGGATCGATACCTGGCATTTCCTCATAAGACCAGGAAAAAACATCACATAATTCTTTGAAAAGATCTATGTAGATTTGAATCTCTTCGAGGGAGAAATCGCTCTGATGAAGACGTTCTCCATGACACTAGGGTTTCGGGAGATGTTGATTGGTATATTTTCAGCGATAGTTTCCATATTTCCCTCAGCATAAATTTCGTGTGTAGCTAAGAGATTAATAGGGAACGATTGATCTCCTGTCATGGTTACGGTGAATTATCCTGCTTTGATTCGGCTTAACTTTGGGAGAAAATATGATCTGTGATGAAGATCTTCCCAAGGTTTGTCCAGACTAGTCATTGCTTCGATTACTGCTTCATCAGAAGGCAAGACTAAGTCTAACAAATCGATGTTAGCTAGAGTTCCCTGAGCCCAAATAAGCTCTAGAAGTGGATCTAACTCTTGTTCAGAAGTCGGATCAGTGTTAGCTGAAGCTTGGTGGACTAAAGAGTACGCTACTTCAGCTACAGACAAGGGCATGGACATGCCCGGGTGCCCTGTCTCATCCATCGTGGCTGATGGGGAAGGAAGTATCCAGGGATCCTCAAAGTAAGTCATGCGGAACGATGAAACTTGAAAAATCTCAACCTTATGGTGATTGAATATAAATTTAATGTCACTGTGAGGGGGCAGGTAATCGAAGGTACCCATCAAGGATGGGCATAAACCAACTCCTATGTTAATGACACCTGGTTGAGGATTATCGATCATTGGGACCGTGGGTGCCCCCAAAGTAGGGTCAGGTCTGGAGAAAGACAATTGATCGATGGTCACTATCTGACCCTCGTGTGGAAACAACAAGACCCGAAAAACTGTAGCAACCACACCTTGCATAGCATAAGTCCAACTCCTTCCTAACAAGAGGTTATAGTTGAGGGGAGCATCGACTACCTCTACTTCAACACACATGGTCTTCCCTCCTAACTGCACGGGGAAAGAAGGAATGATGCCATGTGGTCGGAACGAACGACCGTCGAAATTAGTGAGGAGAGTAGGTGATGGAGACAAAATGGGCTGGCTAATGGCAATCCAACATGTCAATGACATAATGCATGTCGAGGCGCCCTCATTGACCACCGTGCAGAAGATATTCCATGTAAAAGTTTTCGTGGGATAAGCCACTACTATCTGAAACGCTACGTGGTAAGGTAGATGAGGTTTTAAGTTGGTTGTATCCAACATGATTGTACCTGGATTACAAGTCTCGGTAGAGCCTAAAGTGGTTAACAAGGCTTTCCTCTGAGAAGGGCAGCTTTGGAGGACTTCCAAAGTGGACATCGCACAAGCGGTTTGTGATAAATCCTCCACCAAAGAGTAGTTTTGGGCGGCCCTTGCGTTGTGGTTATGAGAAGATTTTTTAAATGCACCTTTTGGAATGTGTGTCATTGTTTATCCCAACGTATTCTCAATTTGTAGAGGAAGATATGGGAAGTCATCTTATCTACTCTTCTCAGAAGCACTTGGTTTACTATAGTCATGCGCTCTAGTCGATATAAAAGCATCACCCCTAACCATATATACATTTGTGGATGCGGGGTTGTTCGGAGGTGGACAGGGTTCTTAGCTGCCCCCTTCTGTTCTTGCAGAGGCTTGAGTTAAATTTTTCCCATGTTGAAATGGATTAGTCAACACCGCCTGTTGTTGTTGCATCACAAACTTTTGGGCCTCTACAAGTCGAGGACACAGATGGGTCAAGTGGTCTTCCAGGCACAAATTGCATGGATACCTCGCCTTCCGTTTCTCAATGTTGTCCCCACCAGCATTATCGATAGGTTTTTTATCCCCCTTACCCTTCTTTCATTGTTTTTTCTTCCCTTCAGGCTGCTGGGTGGCCTTTGGGTTAGTCGACTGCACTGTGTGTACCTCCAATGTTTTGGTAGGGGGAGCAGCCAAAGAAGTAGTTTGGTTGGCCGCTGTGTGTTGTATAGATAACTGCTGAAACTACTTCATCAATTGCTCAGTGGGATTTGTTTGTGTTGAATCGACAATACCATCAGCATGTGGTCCATCTCTATGTCTAGTTTTATCCAATATTGAACGTGGCACATCTGGAAAGATGTTGTATAATAAACTGGACTGAGAATAGATGAGCTCAAACTGTTGAGACCTCATGATGCCATCTTCTTCGGAGAAAACTCCTGACATTGCAATGTCTTTGGATAATTGCAGGACCAAAGACTTAAGGAACCACTCAAGCAGGAATGTTGGTGGGACTAGTACCTTGATTAAACTCTTCCGACGTCTCCATTCTCACATGTGATCAAAGATATCGTTCGTTGTTGTCTGTTCGAAATTGGTGAGTAGCTCTGTGCCAATGTCATATCTCACAGGTAACTGGAAATGGTTCAAGAAATCCATCACCAGTTCACAAAAAGAAGAGTATCTTGAGCGATCGAGCTCAATGTACCATTTTGTGACACTCCCAATGAGAGTACGCTGAAACAATCACAATCGTATGGAGTCATCTTTCAATGAGTTAGATGAGCACCAAAGATGGAAGGTAGTCACATGATCTCCTAGATCTTCATTAGGATTGACTTTGAACTTTGGAATGTCCGAAGGCAACTTTGTCGGCATAGGAGGCCAATGCGGATCGTGACAAATAGGGTCATTCAATAACCTTGTCAAATCTGGCAAGTGTAAAGTTGCCAGAAAAGGTAGTTTGGGTTGTTGGTGATAACCTGGGAAAAAGGGGCCTGGAATTTGACTAGCACCAGGTTGCCAGGAAAAGTTTGGCTACTGGCCTGGATTCTGGTAGAAACCATGACCCTGGCTAGTGTATGGATTTTGCATATGTGGAGACATCATCGACTGATTTCCCAAATAGGACATAGACTGTTGGGAATGCATTGTATTCGAAGGACTTTGGGAAGGATTAACCCATGCCGGTCCCGTGGGGATAGGCATAGTAAGTTTTCCAGGGTTCCATTGATTGTGGAAAGAATTACCCCAGATCGACATTTTGGACGAGGGAACGGAGCCCTGCCAAGAATTCCAAGGCCCTGAAGTAGAAGAAGTTCCTAGGTTTGCCCCCTGTGCAGGAATAGTACCCTGCATAGGAGTTGATTGTTCAAAAATGGGATTGCCCCCAATCAGGAAAGCAGCTGACGAGAAGGCATTGTTACCAAATGTTTCATTCAAATAAAATGGTGTTGAACCTACCGGCATACTATGTGAAGGTGGTCCTTGACTCTCCACTCCAAATAAACTATTGTGTGTAGGTTGCCAGGAAGATTGCTGATGCAAGCCACTGAGTGAAGGGGACGAAGGAAGGATATGACCTCCTCCATAAGGGAAAGCATTAAAAGGAGTAGGAGTGCCCCCCATGTGACCTTGTAGAGGAGTGCTAGAGCTCCCTACCCCCAGACCTAAAGTTTGTAAAGTGGAGTAAGAAAGTATAGGACTTGTACCCGAACTAGGCATCTCGTATGAGAACGGAGGGTCTGTCGCACTTGGTGTGAAAGGGGCTGTGGCCGCCGCCAAAGACGGGATCAGACCACTATGCGAAGTAGTTGCGGTCAAGACCATGGTGGCTCAAACCGACGACGGTGGGTTAGGAGGTGAAATATCTCTTGTGGTGACAACCGTGGTGAGAATTGAAGAATTCCCAGAAGGGGTAACAACATTTGTTTCCATTGTTGTGTGCAACATTGTCTGGCACTCGTAAAATTGAATTGGTACGATAAAAGGTGCCAAGAAATTAGTGGTTAGGGTTTCAACTGGGCCAAGAGAGGTTGCTTCAAGGTCCAAAACAATTGATTCCTCCGAGGGTTGGTTGGGCACAATGGCTTGTAACCCGGTCACTTCAAAAGACCCTTGTTGGTCTAGCTTTCGCCTTAATGGTGGCAGGGGTGGCTCTAGTGTAACCGGCGCTAGGCCAAGAGGCCTTCATGACTTGTGGATCTCAGGATCCTCCACTGTGTGAGAAGATCCAAGACACTCTAAGGTTGTCTAAACGTTCAAAAGTAACACACACTAAAAAGAATCCCTAGAAGATAAGACAGGCAAACACTAAATTAATTGGAAGATCGGTTACAACAACCAACACTAGAGAAACTTATTGGTGCAAGTGAAACTTGAACACAGAATCACCCTCTGGGTATACTCTACAAAGCGTGGCCTGATGTATTTCCTAGGTACCATGGTATACCCCTGCATCCACCTATGTATGTCCCTAAAAAATATTGGCAACTAGGTTGTCAGCATGCGAACAGTGACCAGGTGGGTACAGTCGAAATTCGAGTAGACCACAATGAGCAGGGTATCGAGCCCAAAACGTGTCAAGGGTATCGAGAGAAAATGGTCCAAAAGACAATTGAGGACCTCGAACAGATTCTAGACCCACGAATCCCCGTGGCAAATGCAAATGATGGAATCCCAAAACAAGCCCTCTATATGTGTTCTCCACTACGATTGGTCCAACATTAGAGGGGTTATCTCTGCTACCTTTCTGCATGCGACCTTGTGTTTATACCCTGTGTTAGAGGGGGGTCCCAGATAACTTTCATGACACTTGACTTAGACACTCCCTAACTCAGACTCCAATGTTTGATTTTAAATGGCCTTGAAGAGTTTCCTCTCCAACCTAATCCAAGGCCCTAATCCTGAACTAGTTGGTGAACCCTACAAACATAAAAGTCTAGTAAATTTTAAATTTAGCATTAATTTTATGGCTTTATCTTACATCAAGGGGTATGAAAGTGAAACTGATGATGTGTAAAAGATGAAAGAAAAAAATGAATAAAAAAGATGGAAACAAAACTTTTACTTAATGCAAAATTTCAACAACTTTTCAAAATAAATATTTTTAATTTTCTAAGATTTTGGAAAAAAAACTCAAAATAAATTTCACTTGACTACAAGCTACTTATGATCTAAGTAAACTGCAAAAACTTATGAAATAAATGACTTTTCCCTGGCTAATAATGTAGAAACACACTCTTCAACCAAATAAGAAAATGAAAAGAGATTTTTTTTTTTATTTAAATGCTTGATAAAGCAAAAGGAAAAAATACCAACAAGCAAAAACCAAGAAAAAAAATTCTGGCCTAGTCGCAGATCGCAAAGAATCAGGTCAAAAATCACACACTAGCAATTTAAAAAAAAATGACTCTCACACTTGTCTAAAAACCTTAAAAATTCTTTTGTTTTTATGAAAACTTTTTTAAATGAGAAAAAGAAAGCTAAGGGTAAGATTAATCCTAAGCTAGTGATTACTCAAACAGAGATTCAAACACCTAAGAGGAATAATTCTTATCAAGGGAAAGGATGAATTCCTTACCCTCTACAAAAAGTATCTTGTACAAGCATGCGACTGTTAATCTAACGGCACGCCTGTGAACACACGCTGGATAGATACAGAGGGAATGTACACGTGGGCTGACCATGTACAGGCCACGTGTATATCTAAACTTTGAGAAAAAAAGAAAACAGACAGACCAAACCAGGAAGAGACCATTGATATTGATAACCAGGATCCCTTGAAAGGCTTGGACACTCTTTTTAACAGAAAAAAAAATAATGTAAGGAAAAATGATAAAGAAAAAACAATATGAGATAGGACTGCAAACAACCAAGACTCAGAAAGAATTCTAGAAAATACCCTGAGAATGTGTGATTATGATAGGGAAGAGGCTAACTGCCCCTGAAGTTCTCTGAACTCTACACGCTACTGCTACTTCTTCAGCTAGCATTCGCACACAGGCTGTAAGAAAGTAGGGCACGGGTACACACATGCAGACCTTATGCAAGCCATATGTACCTCTGTGGGTCCCGAAAAACACAGTCAAGCAAATCCGAGAAAGATGGTATGGAAAACCAGACTCTCTGCTAGCTTAGACCTTACAAAAACTAAAAGAAAAAACAGGCAAGAAAAACTAGTCTTTAAAACTACCCAAAAACTAAATAAAATTCCAGGAACCCTAGAGAGTCTCCCTAGTATGGTAGCCAATTCGGTTGTGAGGGAAATCTCCATATGAACTAGCAAATAGGTTTTAGAGCTTGCATGCAGATATGACCGAAGAAAAACTACTTTCTACCTTCATCCCTAGATTTAAATCCCCTTTTCTTAGTAAATGCATGGAAAGATCAACCTACCTCATTTCTGACGTTTGATGTCGATCCTCCGTTGTACTTGATTACTTGTTTGCAATATTCCTTCCAAAGATGACCTGCATACAAGACAATCAACAACTATGCATGCATGCTACTTATATACTAACGGGTTAGAAATCCAAGCATATACTAATCAAACTATAAAAAGTTCACGAATTGGGATGGGAAAAGCATTTTCTTTATTACTTTGAATGAGTCAACTTACAAAAGTTGAGACTGGCCACTGCTCCATGAACTTGATGCTAGGCTCCTCTTCGACTATCCTCCAATTGCTTTGCTTTGTATCTCATTTGGCACAAGGAAAGGCTAAAGGGTTGGAACAATGGGAATACAAAAATGGGCATAGTTTCTTTGCTATATTTTTCCTCTTTTCAAATGGGACCCCTACCCCTTCTTTTATATGATAGAAGGAGCTAGGTATTTGGACGAAGCCTTGGCCATGCATGGCCGGGAGTTTCAGTTAACTCACCCATATATTTTGTGTTCCATCGGAAAATTTCCTTTTTTCATGCTTTTGTCGGTCCACACAGGCTTTTTTGGGTCAGACAACATGTACACGCATGCAGTAATGGAGTAGGGTGTGTGGGCATTTATAAAAGAAGATTTTCAAAGAGTTGTTCAGCATTACTTTGACAAAGAAGGGATATGAGATGGCCTGATGCCAGGTAAGCATGTATGGTGCAATTTAGGGTTATAACACCTTGCCTTGGAAGCCAAAGCACAATCCTCTTCATCATCATGCTTTGATGAAGAGCCATCTCTGGTGTTTCACCTGAACTCCTCCTGCACTAGATCTGACCATAGTCATTCCCAATCTGGCATTTTTTCCCTTCCATTGATAGAGTCTTGATAATTGTGCCAACTCTTGGGAAGTCTTAGGAGAGCCAAGATCACCAAATCATTATTAGCGACTATTATTCCCACACTCCCCAGATTATCTTGACATTGGACAAGCTTCGTGAGATATTTTGGAATGGAGTCACCCTTCTCCATCTTGATCTTCCTGAGTTTATCTTTGAGCGCCAATTTCCTATGGTTTCTACTATTTCGGAATAGATCCATCAAAGTCTTCCACATTGTATGTGGTGTGGCTTTCCCATGGAGGATTGAGACAATGTGGTCTCTTACTCCCTCCAACAGAATCATCCTCGCCTTTGCCACTTTCTTTTTCCATGCATCAAGATTTGCAGCATCTACAGCATCTGGCTTAGGAACATCTTTGTCAATGAATTCCTTCAATCCATTGTCTTCAAGTACTTCCTCCATCTTGTCCTTCCAAGAAATGTAGTTTGAGCTGCCCTCGAGTGCATACTCCAAACTTAAGCCATTGAAATCCATTTCGATCTTGAATCAACTATAACACCAAGAAATTCTTTCTGCAAATTCAAATTCTATCCAATCACAAACTCAGATTCTGCAATCTCCTGCGCTTTGATACCATGTAGAAATTTTAATACAAATTATGTATTTCGTGGATTCTCTTGATCTAACAATTATATTCCACTGTTAAATACAAAATCACTTCTACTAATATTCTTGCAGAATTTAAAACACGATCGCCAATTGCAATATCAAGGAGAAAGATCAATCGCACATAACACAAATGTTTTACTGGGAAATCATAAAAATAAAAACCCCACTATCATATATATATCATGGATCATGAAACAATCTCATACAAAACTCTAATCCAAGAGCTCTCATTATGATACAATCGTCTCACACTATCATACAAAAATCAGAAAATACATGTGCCAATTCTCTGCCTCCAGACAGCCTGCCTCCTCTATGTAATTCCCTGCAATGGAAAATCTGCAAATGATTTGAATTCCTCTTGCCTAGGCTGTGCATTTCTCATGGGCACATCTACTGTGTGTGTGATTGCATGAGTGCACTTCACTCAAATCACAACTGATAGCCAAACTGTCCCTTTCACCTGTTATCTCAATTGGGTCTCCACTAGATCTTACATGCATGCAGTTAACAGTGGTAAATCTTCAGTTGCATGTGAGATCACTGATTGTGAATTAATTAATAATTAATTCACTAAAATATCACTAGTGTAAGTTCAATTACAACTAGTACAACTGAGCTTAACTCACTTAACTGAGTTAAACTACTTTACAACTCACATAACTACACTTATAACTCTGTTACAACTTCAAGTCACTTAGTTACAACCAATTTGATTTCCATGTTCCACCATTCAACCTTTGAACTTGAATTTCCTATAGCTAACTGATTTTCCATTTCAGTTAACTATTTCAAGTAATTATGAGATAATAGATTAATATTTATTGTCCAAATTATTTAAGGGAAAAAACAATTAGACACACATTTCTTGTTGACTTTTCAACACCTGTAGTGGGAAGCATAGTCCTGTTGTAAGAGTGAATGAGAATGATTAAACCTATGGTGAAGAGTTTGGTTGAGCTCCAACACACCATGGAAAGGTGCTTGTCATAAGTATGGCAAACTTGAACCCAATGTAAGGGTACATGGGGTATGGATGTGGCCATGAAGACTGACACACTGACTAAAGTAAACTAACATTTGAGTTACATTTGGACAATTTCGTATGTTGATAGGATGCATAGGTAAATACTGATATTTCATTTTTCTCTATACCCTTGAATATATGAAAATGACTTGGACTGTTACTATGCATAGTGTTGAAAATATAATGTCCAGGAAAACTAACAATTTGTTTGGCTAAGCAATGCTGAAATTGCAGGAAGAGAAGGGTCTTGGCTATGGTAGTGTTGTAAGCCCATAAGGAAGACTAATTGTTTGCTAAACTAAACTTCTATGGGGAGGAAAGTCCCATACTTGTGAATCAGTTTCCTGTGTGAAACGAATCTGAAAGTAAATGTGGGATTTGGAAAATCTGTGGGTGATAGATTTGCAAGAAAATCTTGAATTTGAAATTGATGATAATATCTCATAATTTATTTATACCTATGATATAGGTGAAATGAAAAAGATATGTCTTGGGAGGACAGGTGAAGGTTGTCAAGATGGAAAGCATGAAATAGGCTATTGTNAAGTAATTATGAGATAATAGATTAATATTTATTGTCCAAATTATTTAAGGGAAAAAACAATTAGACACACATTTCTTGTTGACTTTTCAACACCTGTAGTGGGAAGCATAGTCCTGTTGTAAGAGTGAATGAGAATGATTAAACCTATGGTGAAGAGTTTGGTTGAGCTCCAACACACCATGGAAAGGTGCTTGTCATAAGTATGGCAAACTTGAACCCAATGTAAGGGTACATGGGGTATGGATGTGGCCATGAAGACTGACACACTGACTAAAGTAAACTAACATTTGAGTTACATTTGGACAATTTCGTATGTTGATAGGATGCATAGGTAAATACTGATATTTCATTTTTCTCTATACCCTTGAATATATGAAAATGACTTGGACTGTTACTATGCATAGTGTTGAAAATATAATGTCCAGGAAAACTAACAATTTGTTTGGCTAAGCAATGCTGAAATTGCAGGAAGAGAAGGGTCTTGGCTATGGTAGTGTTGTAAGCCCATAAGGAAGACTAATTGTTTGCTAAACTAAACTTCTATGGGGAGGAAAGTCCCATACTTGTGAATCAGTTTCCTGTGTGAAACGAATCTGAAAGTAAATGTGGGATTTGGAAAATCTGTGGGTGATAGATTTGCAAGAAAATCTTGAATTTGAAATTGATGATAATATCTCATAATTTATTTATACCTATGATATAGGTGAAATGAAAAAGATATGTCTTGGGAGGACAGGTGAAGGTTGTCAAGATGGAAAGCATGAAATAGGCTATTGTTGAGAAAAGAGAACCCTATGGTAAGCCACAATCACCCTAGAATATGTTTTGTTGTGGCAACATAAGCCAAAGGGACACCTCGACAGAGAAAGTCTAAGGGATGCCTTAACTGTAAGGATCAATGAAGTCTCTACAATTAATCTTGTGTGATAAATCCTTGGCAAGGCAAGATGGATCACTTGAGGGACTATATAGAAGAGAAGGGGATGCCTGAGCCTAGGCTTGGAGGGTGAGCGACCACAAATAAGAAGAGACTTTGATAATTCCTATAAAATATTGATTGGGATCATGCACACAATGGGTATGTCCAAGAAAAATAGTGAGCCAAGATAACGAGACAACCATGTGGATGTGAATCGACAAACTGCACAGATAAGTATTTTGTTATATTTTGACATTTTCCTCTTGAATTTTTCACAACAATAAAATGTTTTTTCATGTAATTGTGATTAATATGTTTGTTGTCCAATATTATTGAAGGCAGGTGATGAAGGCCAAGAGTTTAGAAAGGAACTGACCAAGAAAGAGGATCCATATTTCTGAAGCAGCTGAATGACAAAGGCATGGCAGGTGTTACTAAGAAAGAACACAAAGGATTGTTGTTCAGCCTTGCCGGTATTCTCTACACATTTATTTGTGTTATTGACCCAGGGTTCATGTCATTTGGGTTTCCAACAAAGCCTCTAAAACTATCGGCCCTCCTGTTAAACCAGAAGGCAACACAATACATAGAATGCACTGCGCAGTCTCACCCAAGATAACATTAAATGGGTGACTGTAAGACTCAGGTGTTTACAACCTAGGATTGAGTATGAGATAGGGGTTTATTAACCAAAGACATGTACCATGATCTGTAAGTGTAATATACTTATTTCTCACGGTTGCATATATATATTTCACAGTCTATTTCCCAAACAACATAAACATATTCCATAACAATGTATTAACTCATTCATCAAGCATAACCATCAATTGCTGAAAGAAAGTAAATATATGCATGCATCCATCACATTACATAGATATTACCATGGTTCACCCCCACCTAGGCTACGTCCACAAATATTTGGCTCTTGTCTCTTTTATTATGGTAGTTTTGGATTTTTGAGGCAGTGTGCTTACAATTCCCCTCTTATGGGTAAGATCTATATGAGGAGAACTAGATCACACCAAGATATACATCCTGCGATATAATCCTCAGATCTACCTTCTCTCCTCTCCTATATCTCAATAACTTACAAAATGGTTCACACAGTCAAAAACATTACATATCACATTCTCTCATGCATACCTACAATAATCAAAACTAATAGCGAATAACAACAACAACAACAACTGACTAACAACAACCAACCCTCTATAGTACTTACATATCTATATTTATACATTTTGGGCTCTTTAGCCTTCTTACAAAACATTACCAAAAACCTAACCCTACTGACATTAGGTATTCCTCCCATGCGCGTGTTGTTCTTCCTCCAGTTGTCACTTTCCTTGTGCACACTTTCTTGCATGCACGCGTTCTATTCTTTCACCAGCTATTACTTCAGTTTCTACACGCTTTCTTTCCCACGATCGTCCTTCTTTCCACTTCGGCCCTGGTGCCAACAGGCCCCCAACACTGACCTGTGACTCATCCCGAGTCACCTAATATTTCTAAGCTTCCTCGATCTCCTTGGTGATCGTCTAGAACTTTTCTTGCAACTCGAACGATTTTGTCAGTGCTTGCACAGTCTTCTCCTTGATGGTGTCCACTACCTGAACTTCCACTTCATCACTCGGCAATCCTACACATTCTAGTTGGGTTTTTTCTATCTGTGTTCTAGCTCCTTCTGCATGTGTGAGTACTTCTCCTACCCATTCCTGTAACAATTCTATTTGAGCCTGATGCTCCAATTTCTGTGTTTGGGCAGTGATAAATTTTTCCTTCATCTTCTTCATCTCCTGTGTTCCTTTGACTTGTTCTGGGATTGGTATGGTCTTCTGTCTCTGCTTGATTTCTTGGATTGCTACATTGATCCTTTCCTCTTCCTTTTCTCAATGTTGGACCTGTGGATCCTCCTCCAGTCTTATCCAAAGTTTCTCTGCTTTATCAAACAAGTTAGTTGTCATGCTAACCTGCTTCTCCATATCCTGTAGTTGCACTGTTGCTTCCTGCTTCCTTTTATCCTTCACTGCTGGTGGAGTTGTTGGTCTGATCTATTCTCGAAGATTCTTGATCTCCTTCTGATACTGATCAATTGCCTGCACAATTTGGTCGATCTTTTCTGTGTTTGGGAGTTCATTTCCTTGCACAGTGCTTGGAAGTTTCCCAAAAATTTCTCCCACTCTTCGTTCCAGTTTGTTTATGCACTCTTTCTTTTCCTAAGTTTCGTATTAGGCCTTCTCACAGACTTTTTCCAGCACTTCCCGCTTCTTTGTTGTTTGTTGTAGCTTGACTAAGTTTTTATGTGCCCAAGATTGTACCTCATGGTCGATGCTAACCTATAGTTTGTGTAGTTCCCTTGATGGAATCTGTGTCAAGACTAATTGGATGTGGTCCAAGTCCTTCAATGGTGTATGTCCCACGATTTCGTCCATGTGCAACATGTTAGATTTGATTTAGATCGTTGCGTTTGTGTGTAGCATTGGAAGGACTGGGTCTCCTTCTTATACCTCCACTATTTATTTGGTCTGTGTTGTCGATGGCTCTATGCCTCTACTTCTACTTTCTCTCTGGGCTTCCCCTAGTTTCTTGAGAAGTTGTCCCATTTTTGTTATCTCTTTTTGCAGTTTATCCCTGTGATGTTCTGCGTGATCAAAATCTTCTTCTAGGCAATCCTAGACCATTCTAGCGATCATATCTCCATCATCCTCCATGATCATATAGTCTGGTGATGCTTGTTGTGCCTTCGATTTCTTGCGCGTGCCTGCTGCCTACACAACTGGTCTTTTTGTTACCCCTAGTTCTTGTGTGATGGGATTTGGGGCGGTCTCCTGCGCTCCCTCAGTCTATTTCTATTGTCCGTTGGTTGGTTGTGTGGTATATTTCTTCCCTTTCTAGGTCCCTGGATACTTTGACCCTTGGTCTGCCCGAGTCAGCTTGTTTTATCCCATCCTTAGTTTCTTGGGCACTGGGGTTTGCGGAGGCTATGTTTCCTCCTATGTAGGCTCTCCTTCTGTTGTTTGTTCTGGTACTTCCTGAGGAATTGATGGGATTCTCCATTCATCAAGCCATTAACTGATGACCATTTCGATATCACCCTCTGTGATAGACTATCACATTTGTAGCCACTATTTCTCTGGATCCTTCCTTGGTTGTATCCACATGGCTTGATGTGTAGCCCAGAAGTTAGCGATGTCTGCATATCACATGATAGCCTATGGTGTTATTATCCATGATCAACTGATAGCTTTTTGTATGTCCAGTAGGTATGCTTCAAACATGATTCCATTCTCCCTCTTATTCTTGGCCTGTGACCTGGATCTTAGTAATAGATATCTCTCTCCCACTGGCTGCGGTCTAGTACAAAAAATTACATACTCTGGTTCCCTCCATCCCATGAAGGTTATGAGGGTGATCAGCCATGAGTAATGGAATTTTGTACCTAGGTCCTGCACATCCCTGCAGTCCACTTGAAACAAGTTCAATAGATATGGCACCCAACTCACGGAGGTGCCTTCTAGGCACTGAGCTGCAACTGCAATGACTCCTGCTGGTACTTCGTCTTTACGACCCTTTCGTAACAATTTGCAGGATAAGATCTTTGTGCCCACTTGTGTAGCTACATTGTTGATCTATTTAGTTATAATGCCTCTTGTTCCCCTAGAGGTACCATATTTCTTCTTCATTTCCTATGATAACACTTTTTCCTTGGATTTATTGTCCAGAATTAGTACTGGGTCCATACCCCAAATGGCTAGTCCTATTATCTGCATGATAAGCTCAACAGTTATGGGCATGGGTTTGTCCAGCCATATATCCCCTCCATGCATGACTACCAATAGTTGCTTGACACATGTTGTCGTGTACTGACCTCTACCAAAATGTGGTAGTTTGAGCAAACCTAAAATTCATGTTCTATCCAGTCTATCTACCCACTAGTGTGGTTGGCTGATCATTTCTCCAAGTCAATTTATGACTATGTTCTGCAAAAAGACCCTCAACGCAAGTTCTGGGTACTTGGTTTTGTCTGATATGTCATGGTCAGAATACTTGATCTTCCTGACATGACCCAGTAGTTGCGGGTCTACTTGTACTCCCTTTGGTATGCGTGGTAGCACAATCTCTATTGCAGGTTTCTTGCGATATGAGATCGGTATCTGAAATCAGTCTTCCTACTATGGTGGTTGGTTCGAAGCTCCAATAACTTCCGGTTGCTCCCCTGTAAGCCACTCTGGCCAAGCTGAGGTAGTTCCAACGATCTCCTCTGTTGGTTCACCAAGGCTGGTGCTTGCAACTCATCTGGTTGCCCCTCTACTCCCAGGTTCTGTGTCATTCCATTAACTTCCATGGTTGCTTTAGTGTGTTCTGGTTGTATTTCCTGTTGGGTTTCTACTTCCTTGTTCTTAGGTTCCTATTCCATTGCTGGCATATCCTCTTTGGTAGCCTCTACTTGTGGCTACTGAATCTCTTCCAGTATTTGTGTAGGGTTTGTTGGTATCTCCTCTAGAGATGGTATTTCATTGATATCGAAGATCTCTAATTGCTACTTCTCATTTTCTTCCAGTGGTCCTCATGACCGAGTTTGAACCCTGGTCGATCTGACTATCTGGCTTGGTTCTACTGGCTTCAAAGGTGCCATAGTGGTGATTGTCGAACATTTTTTGGGTTCAAATGGCTTTGGTGAGCTCTGTGGTCTCTCTCTGTTCGTTCTAGATGTTGTTGCTCTCTCTCTATTCTCCTTTCGCGAATAGACTAGTTGTTTTTGTGCCCGCGTGTTGTATGGGCTTGTCATGAAGCTTGTCAAGGAAGCTTCCTCCATTATGTGATTAATGCACCATAACTATGGGTTCAATGCATCTGCAGTGGTTTCATACTTGCCATTACACTTTATTTTCCATCTCCAGTTGGCATGTTTAATGTGATATCCCATCAGTCCTTACCGTGCTTTAATTTCATCTTGTGTTGTCCTATCAGCCTAATTTCATCAACTTTCCTTTTCCTTCTTTTTATCCTTTTGATATTACCATTGTCCTTTCCTTTTATAAGTTCATGTTTCGAATGGTATGCATCCTTTTTATCTCTGGCATGTTGCGCACTTTTTAGTCTTGTTTCCTTTTTTGTGATTTTTTTTTTTTTTTTACTGCACGGTGGGTGGTCGACTGTCCTTGTACAGCTTCAATCGGCTCCCATTGATCATTCCTATGAGGTCTGCGCCTAATAAATCTCTTAACTGTATAGTTCCTCCATCAGTTATAGATTTTACCTCGTAGGGTCCTAGCTAGTGCATTCTAAGCTTCCCTAGGTACTGTAACGATTTGTTGTCGTAAAGAAATAGTAGATCTCCTTCCTTAAACATTTTTTTCATGATGTTTCAATCGTGCCAAGCTTTGTCTCTTGCTTTCTACAATTTTGTTTGGAATCCTACCAAGATTCGGTCTTCCTCCATTGACAGTAACTGATTCATTCTTTCCTGTACTCTGCCTCATTCTGTCATTTGTGTGATAGCTGCTACACGTAAACTAGGTATTAAAAACTCTAATGGAACTACTACTTCTTGGACATAGACTAGTTTGAATGGTGTGTGACCTGTCAAATGTTTGCATGTAGTTCTATATGCCCATAATAATGTTGGTACTTTGAGGTCCCAGTCATCTCTGTCGACGTTACAAATCTTTGTTAGTGCGTTCTCTAGAATTTTGTTGAAGGCTTCTACTATGCCATTTTCCTGTGGATGATAGGGTGTGCTTTTTTGGTGATGAACTTCAAACTCCTCAAGAATTGCGTGGATGGTGTTTTTTATGAAGTGTGTGCCTTGGTTTCTCATCAAAACTCTTGGGCACCCAAATCTAGTGATTACTTTCTCAAACAAGAAGTGTGAAGCTGTCTCTGTGTTGCAATCTCTTACTAGTGCGGATTCCACCCATCTTGTTAGGTATTTTATCATGGTGATAATGTATCTTTCGCTTGTCCTTTTGGTGGGTGGGTTAATTGGTCCCACAAATTCTATTCCTCATTTATCAAATGTTTGTAATGTCACTTGTGGTTGTAGTGCCATATCGTCCCTTCTATTGGGTTTGCCTACCCTTTGACAGGCATCGCATATCTGACAATATTCTTTCGAGTCTCTATGGATTGTTGGCCACCATAATCATGTGCATAGTACGTTCTGTGTGGTAGCTTTTCCTACATAATTCCCTCCTTCTTTTCCATCATGGGATTTTGCTAAAATTCTTGGTCGTTTTTTCTCTAATACGTACCTTCTTAAGATGTTATCGGCTTCAATTTTGTATAGATGCACATGGAATGTCTTTTCCCAGTCTAGAAATACTAATATTGGTGCAGTAACCATATTTTCCTTCAATGTATTCAAATTGTGTTGACACTCATCGTTCCATTGATACTTTGTATCCTTCCTTAACAATTTTTCCATTGGTGTTGTGATCTACGCATATCCTTTGATGAATTTCCTATAGTATCCTGTGTGTCCTAATGTTCTCTTAGCTGGCAGACTGTTTTTAGTGCTGGTAAGTTAACAATGACTGTGATCTTTGTTGGATACACTAACAAGCCTTGTTTGCATACTATGTGGCCCAATAGTATCCCAAACAGTGTTCCAAATATGCATTTCTTCATATTCAGTGATATCTGGCACTGTCTACATGTTGGGTATGTGTTATATTCTTTGCACGAGTAGTAGTGTCTGAGCGCTTGCGCCGGGCGCGCAGGGGGTTCGAGGGCAACGCCCCTGAATTTTTTTTTTTGGGCCGACATATTTTCGCCGGTTTCGGGCTGACATATTATCGTCGGGCCGACATATTTCTGGGACGACAGATTTCCGGGACC
>SNQJ01S0097762.1:0-10222 GCA_010110895.2 Picea sitchensis | reverse complement strand
TGTACCCTCAAAGAGAATTTGGTCATGGCTCAGAATTGCATGAAGCAACAAGCAGATCAAGGTCGCTCTGAACGTCAATTTGCAGAAGGGGATCAGGTGTTTCTTTGACTAGAACCTTACAAGCAAAATTCTCTCAAGTCCGACCATTGTCAGAAGCTGGCGCCCAAATTTTATGGTCCTTATACAATTCTCAAGCGTGTGGGACAGGTGGCCTATCAGTTAGCTTTGCCCAGTCATTCTAAGCTACATCCTATTTTTCATGTTTCATGCTTGAAGAAGGTGATTGGAACTAAGTGCCAAACTCAAACCAACCTTCCCGAGTTGGACGAAGAAGGCTCCATTTGGCTACAACCACAAGCAATTTTGGACCAGCGTGAGCGTCGCATGCATCAACAAACCATCAAGGAAGTGTTAGTCCAGTGGAAAGATACAACTCTAGCATATGCCACTTGGGAACCAACTACCATTCTGCAACAATTTCCAGATCTCAAGCCTTGAGTACAAGGTTGTTTTTAAGGGGGAGGACATGTTAGGGACCTAACCCCTTGCATAGGTAGAACAATGTGTTCCGATGTAATAAAGGTCAATATTAATAAGGCCTTGCAATAAGGTAGAATAAGTCGAATGTAAGAAGACCTAATAGAAGTTTTCGCTTCTAGAAGGATCTTCCTCTAGATGGTTCTCTTGATAGACATATTTAGTATAAATAGGAGTCAAGGGTATGAGAACCCTAGCTTGGATATTATTGTAATATATCTCTACTCGACTGGAGGTTGCCCCCTCAAAGAGGCCCGTGAACATTGCTCTCAGTAATTGAAGTGCTCTTTCTGGTGTTATTATGTTATCATTTCAGTATTATTATGGTGTTATTTTGGTTATATTGTTGTTCATCTGCCATTTCTAGCATTTTATTTATGTTCTGCATACTTTTTATATTTGGAATATTACATAATTTTTCCATTCCAAAGCTAAGATTTCGGTGAGTCCCAGATCCTCACTGGATCTCGACTGATCAATAACAAACCCCCAGGAAGTCTAAGCCTTTGCTTGATATAAATAACGATTGTGATGATTTTTTAACGCCAAAAGGAGCTTCGAATAAAGTAAAGAAGCATTACCCAAGCCTAAGATTTTTTACAATCCAATGAGGACTGAAGAACCATTACCAGGCTGCCAACTTAGGAAGTGTGTGATAAGGGGCAAAGATTTCATCAAGCTTTTCCAGAATTAAGAGGCCAAAGGTTGGGATATCCGATTTGATCTAAGCCAAGTGGCCACAAAGGTATAGGGAAGATATTTGTCTTTGATCACTCGATTCCATATCCCGTCCCCCATCAAGACTCTCCACAGTGAGTTTGTTGCTAACGCCCGGTTAAATAAGAAGAGATTCTTGAGTCCCCATCCCCCCAAATGTTTTGGTTTGGCAAGTTGAACCCAGCTGCAAAGGTGTATACCAAATTATTTATGGCCCCCCATCCAAATAAAGTCATATATCATCTTGTGGATCTTATAGAGGACCGCAACAGGAACCGCCACAAGTGCCATCCAAAATACCAACTTGGATTCCAAAACTGCCTTCACTAGTATGCAATGGCCTCCCAAGGTTAACCATCGGTTACACCAGCTCTTAATCTATTTCTCAAACTTTATAAGTAACCATCTCTAGTCCTCAAAGAAGGTTTTTTCCACTTTAATAAACTATCCCAGATATTTAAAACCCGAATCCAATTCTGTGGAGTTAAAGGAGTATAAGTCTTTATAGTTCGCCATCTCTGCATCATCAAACATCGCATGATGAAAAGTAGATTTGCCATGATTGAATTTTAATCCCGAAGCGCTACAGAATTGTTCCAAGATATTCTTTATCAATACCCATTCATCTAACGAGGCCTTTGTCATGATGAGCACATCATCAACAAAAATAAGGTGCAATATTTTAACAACTCTAGAAACCTTTACCCCTGACATATTTCCTGCCTCTTGGCCTTGTTTCAATAAAATGCTAAGACTCTCCATAATAAGGATGAATAACAAAGGTGAGAGTGGGAAACCTTGACACAGACCCCGTTCACTGTTGAATAAAGCCGAAGTCTCCCCATTTATCAAGACTGTGAAGAATGCACTAGTCACAAAACTCATAATCCAAGAACTAGAAGTAGCACTAAAGCCGGTTTGTGCAAGGATTAAACAAAGGAAATCCCAATTAAAACAATCATACGCCTTTTTCAGATCCAATTTTAGTATTAGGGCCTTCTGTTTTTTGGATTTAATACTATGGACACACTCATGTGTCATCCCTACGGCATCTAGGATCTGTCTACCCTTCAAGAAACCCAATTGTTCAATAGACAGATCCCTTGAGAGAATTGGTTTAATTATGTTGGCAATCACTTTGGAGATTATTTTATAACAAAGATTACAAAGCGCAATGGGTTTAAAATCCCCAAAGTTCCGAGGAGAGTTCTCCTTAGGGATCAACACCAGGAATGTTGAATTTAAAGACCTTTGAATCTTACCTCTTAGCCTAGAGTCTTCTACCAGATCTAGTAAATCATCACCAACCAACTCGAAGAATTGGGTAAAGAACTCAACAGTCCAACTGTCCAGGCTCGAAAATTTGTCTTTTGCAAAAAGACTAATAATCTCCCAAATCTCTTGTTTAGTATCAGGGTTGTCTAGAAGTACATTATCTTCCTCCATCATGAAGCGATGATACAGTCTGCCTACATTAACTTGCTCAGTCGGTGCCCTGGGCCCATCAACAACATATAATTGTTTAAAAAATCTAGTAGCCTCACTTTTTATCTCCTCCTGAGCTCTAATGGTTCGACCATTTTCATCATCAAACTCCCAGATATGCTTCTGGTTTCTTCTGGCATTTGCAAACTTGTGAAAGTATTTTGTATTACGGTCACCACATTTCATCCAAGTAGCACGACTCTTTTGTCGCCAAGATTCCTCTTCAGTTTTTAGAATATCGTTTCGCTCCGCTTCCAAAAAATGCAAGTGTGTTTTCATAGCAATGTCTACAACAATCCTAGATAGACCTGTATAGCTCCAGCTTATCTCCTCCTCCGGAGATTCCAGCTTGCGGAGATTTATGCGTCGATTAAGCCTCACCCATGCTTTAATACATGACTTTAAAGTCTTCAATTTCCAAACAATTCTATGTTGTATATCCAACTCATCCAGAAAAGTCGGATCCCCCCAAACATCTTTCACGATCAAGGCAAAATTTTCCTCCGCCAACCAAGTTGGATTTAACTTAAACAGATAAGCCACCTGTACCTGGGTAAAATCAAATTATGTTATCACCGGTGCATGATTAGAAATGAAATGGAGCTCAACCCATGATCGATACCTCTCAACAACAGATAAAATACTTTCTGCCATGAGAATGCGATCCAATATTTTTGCAATGCCTACGCCCCCGACTCTGCCATTCCTCCAAGTAGGAACCAAAACATCCAGAACCAGGTCAACCAACATATGATCCTTGATCAGATATGTAAAATAGATGGCATGTCTATCTAGATGTGTTGTCACCCCCCATGCTTCATCTGCACCTGTGGTAAAGTTCAGATCTCCTGCAAGTATCAAATTTTTAGCAGCTAGCAAAAATTTTGACACCAAACAGTCCCGAAACAACAATCTCTCATAACATGGGCCATAAACATTAAGAAAATTGATAACTCATTGATTTTCTAAGGAGATGCCCGACAAAAAAATGCCACCACCACACAGTGTAGGGTTCATTGTAAACTTGTTAGGGTCCCAAGTCGCCAAGAGGCCGCCCGAGGTGCCAACCGAGCTAACAACACACATATACCAGCCAGGAACAAATTTTTGTATAGACATACAAGCCTTGTCCTCAGCGAAAAGTGTCTCTTGTAAAAAGATAATATCGGGTTTAACTTTAGATAATAATCTATACATGGAGGCAGATTTCAGGGATCCTCCCACACCTTTGACATTTAGTGTGAGAAGGATCATATTTTATTCTATGCAAGGGCTTTTAATCCTCTAAGCACCCCATTATCTAAAACAATAGTAGTAGTAACACCAAGTGTAATAGAAGGAAGAGTGGCCTTCTTTCGCACACTCCTCATCTTAATAGGAGAGGTCTCAAAACCCAAGCTTATTGACCAAGCATAGCTAGGCCCAGCCCCCTCACTACCTTCCCTCGTTTTGCAGGACAAGTCTGAAGTAACCAGCGAAGAGATAATAGAGTTTCCTTGAAAAGTTACAAGAGGAATAGGGTCTCCCACCTCTCGTAATAGAGGCACCAAAGTATCCAAATTTTATGCCAGTGTAACATCATCTAGTTCTTCCTCGCTAAATCCTGAGAGTATAAGTGGTTCCTTTACCCCCTCCACGATCTCTAAAGAATTATCATCCGAGGGTGTAGTAGGAACAATAGTGAGAAAACCCGTCCCAAGTAGAGTGGTAGTAGTAGGAGAGGGCATCCTAGACACCTCTTGTGGATGTGAAATTGTAGGTTTAACCAATTGTGTCATCTCACTCGAGTGTCTAGGAACAAAAGAGATTAAGTCCAATGGGTCTGTCTTAGAATACGACTCAGAGAGGGGAGATTGAACATGCAATCTAATCTCTGGACATGAAGCATCTGAAACTAACTTTTCCAAGGATGTCAACGACTGATAGAAAACATGACAAAAAAAATTGAGTTTACCTGTAAAAGTTTTCAAAACCAAGGAAGATGGAGTATTCGACATCCCGAACAGAGGAGAATCGTGGTCCAATGAACCCGCAACAGGTGAATCACATCTTTGAAGTTTTTGAGGGAAAGTATCATCTGAATCCTCATCCTCCACAATGCCCTGGCAGGAGTTCCTTAAATGACTAGTCCTACGGCACAGTGTACAGCGAAAGGAGAGGCCCAAGTAATCCAACCATTGTAAGTACAATTGGTCTCTCCATTGTATCTCAAGTGTCTCCAATAACCCCGAGTGTATATCCACCTCCACTAGAATGCTGCCTATTTTTCTGTCAGGATCCCCTAACACTTGTTCATCCACGCCAATAAACCAACCAATAGAATTTCCTATGGCCATAAGTGCCTTTAAACTCCATAAATTTAATGATAGATCGGGTAAAAGAACCCATAAATGTCTGAACTAAATATAGTCCTACCTAGGGTCAAAGGATATCCTCCAACGTTTTAACATAATGCTACCTCCATCGTAAGGCCACAAACCTTCTAAAATCTTTGCTGCATCCTCCGACGAATGGAAGTTGAAACCAAACCAACCGCGTGGGAGGTAAAATACCTCCGGAATATATCCCAAAATAGGACGCCAGTGAGCCTTAACCCAGCTATATAGTGGTGTAGTACACCTGCGACGGTATGAAAATCGCCCCACCAACGCATTCAGGGCTAGATTAGCTGCTTCCTCCAGTCCCACGTCATCTCCTAATGTCATTTTTCTCCTCGACCAGTTTGGAGGCCACAATTTCTTGGTGAGAGGTCTCTGAGAAACCGACTTTACAGAGTTTCTCATAGGATAGCCCGCCCATTGTGCAAGACCGTCAACAAAACTTGGACCATAAGCATTTGCCACAGGATGAAAGACAGGAACAATAGCTCTCAAGCCCGACGAACTAACAATACGTGGTAAAACGAAGCGATGGGAATGAGAAGTGGCCAGTAGAGGCGTCTGAATCGATGTTATTAAATTCTCATTAGTGCATTGTTTCAGGTTTAAATGCATGGGGGATGGGTCGAAAATTCCTGCCCTCGCCCAAGCCTCCTCGTCATCTGCACTCATGAGTGCGCTAACGGACTCCTCCATTATCTAACCACAACTGGAGACCAAAATTATGCCACCTAGAGAACACCACAATAATATCTCCTCGAGGAAGGTTACCAACGTAGCCACGAGTCCATCGTAGAGGAGAGAAATGGTAGTAAGTCAATAATGGAAGTCAGGAGTAGAGGACAAGTATAAAATACTTTGTCAAATCCAGAGTAAGTGGAATGCAGTCAAATAAACAGATTTTAATGTGATCAGGTAGCATTTAAACCAGGCCCGCCAGATCTAGTAGAGAACTTGCCAAGCTATCCGCAAGTTTCAGCAAAATAAAACTCTAAAAAAGAGGATCAACCATCAATGCAGGAGACAAAAACAATCAAGAGATAGTAACATAGTGAAGAGTGAACATGACTAGCAGATGCCAAAGCCCCCGAGGCTATTAAAGCCCATCCGAAGAAGTTGCATGTTTTCAAAAACCGTTCCCGCCCATCGCCCCACCAAGTCCTAGAATAATGCCATGATAAAATTCATGCAAACTATAACTTACTAGTTACATGTCAACTATTATTTATTATTTATGAAAACAAAATAAAATTAATTACATGAATTGTTAAATTTCACATACTCGTCCCAATTTAACTTTAACTTAAATGTGTTGATATTTCAAATGTTTCTAAGGTAAATTAGAGAGACCCTCCAACTAAAGATAATTAAGTTTAATTAAATTCTCAAAGGAATTTAGTAGCCTCTCCAAACCTTTAGAGATCATTGTGTTTGAGGTTTCTCAAATTACAAAGTAATCGGCCGGTGTCTGTNATTAAAGCCCATCCGAAGAAGTTGCATGTTTTCAAAAACCGTTCCCGCCCATCGCCCCACCAAGTCCTAGAATAATGCCATGATAAAATTCATGCAAACTATAACTTACTAGTTACATGTCAACTATTATTTATTATTTATGAAAACAAAATAAAATTAATTACATGAATTGTTAAATTTCACATACTCGTCCCAATTTAACTTTAACTTAAATGTGTTGATATTTCAAATGTTTCTAAGGTAAATTAGAGAGACCCTCCAACTAAAGATAATTAAGTTTAATTAAATTCTCAAAGGAATTTAGTAGCCTCTCCAAACCTTTAGAGATCATTGTGTTTGAGGTTTCTCAAATTACAAAGTAATCGGCCGGTGTCTGTAGAAAGGTTTGATTTAATTAGCAAAGGAATCTGGCAGCCTGTCCTTGAGAGATCGATGTATATACACATTAAATCCGTCACCAACTTGTTTGGGATTAGTTGAACATCTACCGGCCCATAAAGTCACATGTTCCCTTCGCCTCTCCAGTCAGTCATGTTTCCACGCCCCTAAGTCGTATTGGCCAATCATCAACCCCGCCGCCCCAAGCCTGTGGGTCAATACACGTCATATGGTGGGGTCTTTGGGTTGCAGCATGACAGAATGAGAAAAATGTAGCCAAGAAATATGGACTACAATTTCACCACTATCCCTTCAGAAGATAAAATGTTCCCTTCGCCTCTCCCGTCAGTTACGTTTCCACGCCTTATGCTTAAGTCGTAGTGGCCGCCATCAATTGCGCCGCCCCAAGCCTACCTCTTTGTGTGTCCGTCAATGCACGCAACGTGAAAATGTGACTACAATTTCACCACCATCTGTTGAGAAGATAAGATGCTGACAGCGTAAGAATAGACACCACTCACGGACAAGATGCTCAAGCGGTCGTATTCCACCGGCATGACTTTCATCTCTTCGACGACCCCATTTCCGGGTCAAAACAGCACAGTCCTAAAGTTAAAAGGGGCGGACTGATGTACACTTCGCCCAGTTTTGAAATGTCGATATATACTTCCAAAACTGTGTCAATACATGCATAAAACTGTCACCTCCCCATGGCCGAAACCACCTTTCTGTTCAATAAACAAGTATATAAAACCGTGGTCTGAGAACAATCAAATAATATTGATTGTAACATTTTTATTGGAAGGCCGTAAAACCTATCATATAGTTTATATACTCTAGTTTTCAGTAGGTAATGGGGAAAATCATTATTTGGTGTTATTTTTTAATGTTGCTTGCTTATCATTGTTATTTAAGATGACTGGTTGATTATGATGGAAGACTTCCACTTTTATGAGATAATTTTAGCTTTTCGACAGATAACCTTAAAATACTAATTAAATTTTTCCCTTATTACAAAATAAAAATATTTTTATATAAAAATATCAAATTTTGATTTTAAACTAATTTTGAATAAAAAGGAAACTATAACTTGTGTAATTTTAAAAAGAAAAATTTTTAGTCTTAAAATATGTAGTATAATTGTGTAATTTTAAAATGTGAAAGTATTTATTATGTTTCAAATATAATTGTGTAATTTCAAAAAGAAAATTTAATCTTAAAATATATAGTATAATTGTGTAATTTTAAAATGTGAAAGTATGAATCGTGTTTCAAATATTTGTATTGTTGCTATATTTAGTGATATGACATATAATTTTATATAGTGAGATAATAAGTGGACATAATCCGTTTTTTTTTTTGTCAGTTTTTTTAATTAGGTAAAGTTTTTTGATTTATTTTTAATTTTTTAAATTTTTATCATTAAAGTTTCAATAATTTGTTTAGTTTCAAAAAGTTTTACGGATCTTTTTAACATATGTTAAAATTCTTAAACTTAAATTCTATGATCAAAGTTCTTATCAATCAAGTGGAATTAGAATTTCTATCAAAACTTTTATTTGATTTGGGGAAGAATTTCAACTTAAAATATATTTTAGTTTGTCCACTAATTCATTTTAATAATCCTAATTTTATTTGTTTAAATGGTCAATGGGTTAATTTTTAGAGTGAGATAATAAGTGAATAAACTCAATTTTTTTAGTGAGTTTATTTTCCCAGTGATGTAAAAGGCAAGGTTCCATGGTCAAAGTTCCCAGCAATTAGATTAATTATAAGTTCAAATAAAATTCTGATAAGATTTGGAAAAGATTTTCCATTTGAAAAAGTTTGAGCTTATACAATTATTAACTTACTTTTTAATTGTCATGTATGATAAGGATTTATACCCTTAAAAGGGATTGTTTGGTTAGCAAAGTAGTAAGTTAAATCAAGAACTCCATGGCTATTAATTAAAATGTTACAATTCTCCTCTTGAGAAGAAATATATATATTTAAAAATCAAAATATAAATAAAGCATGGTGTTGAGTGCCCTTCTCCTACACCACTTGTGCTATGAATGTCTTTGTTATGTCAACATAACTCCACCATTTTTAGATACTTGGTCTCTCTACTCTTAGAGAAACTTAAATGTCCTATATTCATTCCAAAAGCTTCCAAAAGATTTGTATATATTTTCTCAATGGAGATATGACCTCGATTCTCTTACTATGTTCTTAATACTCTCTACCTTAGTACGTCTCGCTTAAAACAAAGTCTACAAATATATGATGGTATGCCTTTACTACTACTACTACAAACTCCCCTCTAGTTCTTATTTTCCATGGTCCTTTCTTAAATTCCATGAAATACTACTACAAACTCCCCTCTAGTTCTTATTTTCCATGGTCCTTTCTTAAATTCCATGAAATACTTCCATTTCCTTGGCCTCCCACATATTAACCGATCAGACTTCCCCCAAAATATTGACATAGCATTCATGCCAACCTTCTCTATAGTAAATACTAATGGTACCTCACCCACTCCTCTTCATAAAATTTTGAACTCTTCCACTCCCTTCCATGATTTGTAGCTTGAGTGGACTAATTGTGCATGTTCTTTGGAAGGACACGTGACCTACTTTTTTTCTCACTTCTCTCTCACCCCATGTAAGGGGACAAATCTTCTTTTTCAATTCCCCAACTTTTAATCCATTTCATCCCCAACACAATATTAATCCTTATCTTGAATTGTAACCTTTTTTTTAGGAATTTTTTCACATATTTTATTTTGACAATATATTCAATAAATTGACATAATGCTTCTCCTTCTAATGGTAACATGTTCCTATTTTTTTTTAACATAATAAAGTAATAGGTTTGTATTTTAACTCTTAGTTTGTCTAATACTAACTTTTGAACTCTCTCAACTTTCATTCAAGATTTTTTTAGAGAAGCTTGCACTCATAACAAAACAACTGTAAAATTTTTGTTTATATATATGCTCTAAAGAGTAACTTCCTAAATTTCCAACTGCATAGATGAATTTATTTACATTTATTTTACATTTCTCCTATTACATGTTTCTCAACACAAGAGTTCCAATTATAATAATAATAAAATTCAAATCTAAATACTTGTAAAAAGAAAATACCTCCAATTTATTACCATTAAATGTAATAATGATTTTATTATTTATTACCATTAAATATAATAATAGTCATATTTTTATCTTAAATACAATGATTATTTTTACTTTTATTTTTTTTATACCTTAA
>SNQJ01S0097761.1:11922-31332 GCA_010110895.2 Picea sitchensis | reverse complement strand
CTTCTTACATCTGCCTTATTCTATTTTATTGAAAGGTATTATTAATATTGACCTTTATTACATCCGAATACATTGATCTACCTATGTGCGGGTTAGGACCTTAACAGTTTCCCTTGAGTTCCTAGCAGAGAGATTCATGGTTAATTGTACCAAAGAGACCTTGGTAAATGAATGGGATGCCCGAGGGACTAAGAGCATTGAAGGGGTACATTCCTTGGCTTGGGTAGGTCAAGAGGAAGAGAGCTGGAGGAATTTTGGGATAGCTGTAGGAAAATTTGAGTGGGTTATTTAGAGATGTGAGTGGATTGTTAGAGGCACCCTTCTCTTGTGGTTTCTAGCCCTATCTCGGGGGTGACTTGTTGTTGAGATTTGGAGTAGTAGTTCTATGGTTGGGTGGAACTTTCTTCCCAAGCAGTTGGTTGGACAAACGTTTTAAAAGATAAGTGTTTAATTATTTTCTGAGTTTCTCTTATGAGTTTATGGTTGTGTTTTACCCTGTGCATGAATGATTTTTATGGGTTGTTATAGATGATTTTATGGATGCATTATGTTCTTTTAGAATGTTGTAGATGCATTTAGTTATGGGTATCATATTTTAGTTAAATATGTGTTAAATTTGTAGTTGGTAAGCTACAAGAACTAATTAGCAAAACAAATTTTGATTTTATGTGTTTTTTCGCAAGTAATGTTTCCTGGTTAAGCTAGGGGAGCATTAGAGGACATAAGGGAAAGGAAGCAACACAGACACAGAGATGATTATAATCCTTTCCACATTTATTAAGAGACTGAAGCCGAGGAAGAGATCTCTATCAATTTAGAGACAAAAGCAAAGGCAAAAGAAGAAATGGGTGGCATGCATGAACATCTAGAAGACATAGGAAAGGGCCAAGCCCCACCATTGGAAAATACATTGAGGATATTGAATGACCTTGTTAGGGGCCAGGATGTAATGATGCAGGCTATTGCATAGATGGCATCCAATACTCAAGAAATTCAGAGAAACATGTGTAATATTGGTGCAAGTGGTGCAGGTGGAGAGAGTGGTTCCAGTGGGAACGCAATAGGGGCCAACGACAATCCGCCACCTACTTTCACTTACACTACATCAGTGAGAAAAATTCCTAGACCACGTTTCCTTCACTTTAAGGGAGTACATGAAACAAGGAACCAGGGACGAGGACAACCAACTCTAGGTCCTGCATTTCATGCAAATATATGTTTACAGGATTTTTGTACCATAAAGTACATAAATAGACCTAGAGACTTGTCGAGAGGAGCACATAAGAATATTGATTTCACTAGGAAGGTTGGGAAACTAACAATCCCCTCCTTTCATGGGTCTACTAAATGCTCAACCAGAGTATGGATGAAGAAGCTTGATACCTATTTCCAACTCAACCATATCTATGAATTAGAAGCCATTAGTTTCACCACTTTACATATTGAGGGGGAGGCTCACGAGTGGTGGTATCACGGATTGATGAGCTTCGGTCACAATCACATTACATCTTACAAGGAGCTCACATAGAAAATTATGGATCACTTTGATAAAAATGATCCATAGATTCACTTTAGATATTTGGTACAGTTGTGACAGATAGGGTCAGCCGAAGCATTCATTATAGACTTTCATAGGTTGGCAGTGACAGTATGAGACATGTTAGAGAAGTATTTGATTATGTTGTTCACCGAGGGGCTCTCAGAACCGTTGAGAGGATGGGTGAAATCATTCAAACCACACACACTGTGGATGATATCATATGCACTAGATACATGGAGGGTGCAATGCCGAAGCACAGGAACTTTCTCAATCCCTTCATCCCATAAAGAGACAAAGACAAAAAACCATTTCAAAGGGAGTGGAAAGATAAGGATAAGCTTGATTATGAGACTCGATGGGAGTTAATGAGGAAGAAAAATTGATTCACATGCAAAGAGCCTTGGGTTTCAGACCATAGGTGCATGGGCTAAGGAAAGGTCTACTATATAGAGGTGGTCTCAGATAGCGAGGAGGAGGAGACAACAAGACCTACACATGACAGTGATTCCAGTATCTCCGGAGAGGAGCATTCTCATGAGACACAACTAGGGGAGATGACACAACCACAAATGGGACACCACCACGAGAGGAGGAAAATCCATGTGCATCAGTTAAGGGTGGCGTCAGAGCGAATCTATCAGGAGCTCCTTGATACGACACCCTTGGGATCAAGGGATTCATTTAATGGTAGAGAGTCATGACCTTGGTGGATGGTGGGGAGACCCACAAATTTAATGATGCATCATTGGTGGCCATGAGAGGATGTAGACATAGGAGTTTGAGGGATTATGTTAGCACTCTGTAATTTCTCAGGCTGAAGGAGAAGTTGACAGAGGTAACCACAAAACCACTTGGAGTCAAGGACATATCCCTCCAAGACTCAGAGAGGGATTTGTCTGTATGATTTAACTTTGTTTGGATGGGATATTAGGCTAGTTATGAAGTGCAATGTTTGGTTTTTTGAATTGGTTGGGTTGAAACGACATAGGAGGGTCGTTGGGAAATGGAGTCATAGAGACATATTCAATCGAAGCAAATCCTACAGGGAAACTTACAGGGCAAGATAGGCATCCTAATTGGATTCTCAATATTGTAGAGTGGTGTGAAAGAAAATATAATAAGAGAGGATGGTAGCAGAGCAATGAAGAATTATGGAACTATCCTTTAGCAGAAAACATAAAAATTATCCAAAATACAGACACAAAGTGTACCTTTAAAAAAATTATGCTCTTAATTTACCATTGAATAATCATAAAGAAAACAATATATAACAGCGAAAACATATAACAGAAATACACTTCACCAAAATATGTGCCACGAGAATCCTGTAAATGCCTGTATATTATTTCTACCAAAAACTGTAATGTACACCAGCTCCAAAGCTATACAATGATACCATCCCACCACTCCATTGACTCTTTTGGGTCTACATATAGATACAAACAACCTTTTCCATATGAGGGGTCGAATCCTAGCTCCTAGGATAAGATCACAAAAATATCTCTAACAATACAAAAAGATAGGGAGGTTGAAACAAATTCCCTAGATTTTCTCAATAGACTTAGTTGACTTTTCCAAACATTAATCATCACAAAATTTTACATGGATTGAATTTAACCATTATAATTATACTTAGTTACGTCTAGTAGACTTTCATAATGACATATTACATCACAAAATTTGACTTTGACTCACGACAAATTGAAATCAGACCTACTTCTTGGAAGCATAGCGCGGTCCTACAAAAGTGTAGTGTTCATGACAGAAGCGTAGCGTGATCTGGGAGAAGCTCTTTGGGTATCTTCTATGCATCCTTTTTCTGAAAAAATGGTTTCCGGAAGTATTTATGGAAGTGTAGAAGACCTCTGGACCTTAAAACCTTCAAAAATCCATTTCCATGGCTTCCAAAAACGTAACCTCCCAAGAAGACTCCAGAAGCATAGCGAGGGGCCCCAAAAGGTGGAAGAGACATGAACTTTGACTAGTTTCTTGACTTGTCCTTCAAACATATAAGCTAACTTGGCCTATAAGTTACATATCTGAGATGTAGAGGCACATGGCTATCCAACCATGTAAAATTTTCATCATTTATATGCTCTGAGAAAAAGTGCAGCGTGGCCACGCTATGTTTCTGTGCATCATGATTTTGCCAAAACTTCAAAATTTGCCAAAATTTCTCAAAAAATTTTGAAATTTGTTTCTGCTACTCCTTGTGTGATGGGTTTACACCATCAATGATGCACCATCCAAGAGATCAAGGCTAAATCTTCTCTTTCTCTTCTTTAGGGATTTCCTTAGCCTCTTTTTCATGTTTTTGAGCCTAATTTTGCAAATCAGGTTCCTAGTGAAATAATGTCGTGCCATGTGTCTCTGCAACTTAGTGTCTCTATTGTCCCTCTTAAATATCTTCTCGAAGTGTTCATTTACTCTCCCAAGACAATACTCTTTTTCTTCCTCAATCTCAGCACCCATGGGTTGAACAGGTTTTTTCTGTACTGGCTCCTTGCCTTCCACCTGCTCTTGTAGACCAATCAATGTTTCACCTTTGTCCTTTGCCTTTTTGGAATATGGATGACCTGGTGAGGTACTTTGATGCATCACATGCAGCTTCAAAAGTCTATTCTCTTGCTTAAGCAAGGCCACCATGTGATTTTCCTTTGCAAGATCATCCTTTAGCTCTTGTATTTGTGCTTGTTTCTCCTTGATAGTTTCTATATTTTATTTGTCTCTATGGTCAAACATATCCTGCTCATCAGACATCTCCTCCTCAAATTTCTGCAATGGCGAATCAGTTGCATGCCTAGGTGACTGCTCCAATTCTCCATGAACTTTTTCCACCGTATTGTCCTCGGGTATTTTCCTAGTTTGTGCCCTAGTCAACATTCTGGGTGTAGACATTTTCTTGGTGCTCTCAGGGGGAAAAACCAATCTTATTCCCTTCTGGTAAGTCTGTGTAATCTATGCCACATGTTTCTTTCTAGTTGACAACCTGTTGGATGAGCCAACCTCATATGACCTTGGTGGTGCTAATGGAGTGTTTTGATTGCTAGGTTGACTACTAGCAGGCAAAGAAGAAATCAACTGGAGGAATGCCTCCCAAGGCATGTTGATTTCTGAAAGCCTTTGGATGATCATGACTTTTACCAAACCATGATGAAAGAAATTTGTTTGGTGATCTTTCCCTTTGCTCTGCACCTTTTCTATCATTTTGACCAGGATTTTGAATAAGTAATGAGGCAGGTTAAGTGGCTTGATGTTAGTGAGATGCATCAACAACCTTACGTGATACCGATAAAGTCTTGAAAATATCCCTTCACAGGTAAAGTATTTCATGATCATTTTCACCAATGGGGCATATTTATCTAGCAACTGTCTGAAAGGAAAAATATGAGTTGGAGTATCTTTATAGTATGGTTTCAAGAAAACCTTGTAATTTTCAATGTCCAAATCCATTCCTTTAAACCAGATTTCTCCATAATTGGGGATACCTGTAGCTGTGGAAATGGCATCTGTAGAAATAATGAAATCTATTCCTTCCATTGTGGTCTTATCCTTCTTGAAATTTGTGGCAAAGAGACTAGTTGATTTAGCATGACAACCAACCTCTTGAATTATTTCACAAAACCTTAGGCAACCAACATCTTCAAATAATTTCTTAATGAAAGGTGAGGCCATGATTTCTTTGATCTGTGTTGGCTCATACCTAGATACTTGCCCACCATTATTGTACCTTTTCTTCTAAGTATCACTATTTCCAGTTTCCATGATGTAAAAACCCTAGCTTTCAATGGTAAAGGGGAGGGATGTGGTATGACTGTGAAAACAGGGGAAAAAAGGATTATGATTTTGTAGGAAGAGAAAGGAGTGTAATAGGAATTAGGAAAAATTATGGAATAATTACAGGGGGTAGGGGTAGTTTTTAGGGAGTAGGAAATCCAGGGTTTAATCACAGGTTTGAAATGAGTCTCTTGGAAATGGAAAAACGTAGCGAAACTATGAAGAAGCGTAGAGAAGGTAAGAAAAAGTGAGTTTTCACCACTTGCTGAAGAAAATAAGTGTAGGAAAACTGATGAGAATATCCACTTACTTGATGAGAACGTACATGAACCTTTAGACTTCAGATCAAAACCCTCAGATGCTTAAATTTTCCTCCTTTTTTAGAAAATGCAACACTTATGCCAGACGCGCAACAAGGGTTTCCAAAAATGCAATGTGGGACATGATTAAAGGTTTTGATGGAGGGTTTCGGTGTTCCAGTGGTTGAGATGGATCTTGATGGTGGAGAGGTGTTTAAGAACATTGAAATGAGGATTAAATACACTATGATGTCCTTTAAATGGCTTTGAAAAGTAGGTTTTCCTTTGAGTAATAGAATGACATTATGTGATGTGACTGCAACGTGATTTCCTGATGTGGAAAATCACCTTACATTTATCTCAATATGTCCTTAAGGTGATAATTCCCATGATAGTGACTCAAGTGATGAATATGACTCACTTTATCTTCTTATGACTGACCTTATAATGATATATTCAAAAATGAATCTTATGCCATGACCTAGATGATGATGACCATGAACACATGGAAGGATTAGCACTAACTTAAACATGTTTAAGCAATGACCAGATTTATTTGGAAATTTGTTTGAAACTTTGACCTAGGACCTTATTAACTCCGAGGAAACTGAACAAGCCAAGAGGAAACTGCGTAGTCAAACTTTCCTATAGCTTATAGGACCCTAACATAGGCTCCAAAGGGGGATGGCAGCTCTTTTAAGAGGTGTCAAGAACCGCAGATCTCTGAAAATGAAGACCAATGCCTTATCTGTTGGGCTAATCCTGAAGCTTTATTCTGCAATTTGTAACCTATTTTGATTCTTGAATTGAAACCAAATCAAAATGAACACTGCTGAAAAAGAGATGCTTAGAATGATGGGCTTATTCACACTCTCCTATCCTAATCTACGACAATCATTGCTCAATTAGGTAATGGAAAAATGCCAATGAATCCACTCCATCAGTCAATCTAATAACTCTTCCTTTTTATTGTTTTTAATAAGCATCAGAAGTAGAGCTTGCACATGCGTTAAGGACTGATTTCCAACATGATCTTCACAACAGAGACATTGGTAATCCTGAAGAACAAAAGTAATGTTGGAAAAATATTGGAGCTCTGCTGTGAAAGATTTCTCCATATAGGTAGATATAGGACAAGGTAGATCTGACTTGTTCTTTGATATTTAAATTGAGCCAAGTCAACAACATGATCTGGCACTGTATCTATGCTATTTTCATCTTCATGCAAATCCTGATATGGTTGCAATTGTTTTGATAGGTTTATCAATAAGACTGTTTATGTACTAGACAGTGAAGTTGATTGCTTGATCATGTCAAGATCATAACAACTTTTCAGCCCATAGCTGGATGGTGGAACACGACTTTGACTACATAGATCTTCCAATACCTCAGCTATTGGATCATGTAGGAACTGGGATGACTTCTGCATCAACTTGACTGAAATTTCATGACTTTCCCTCTGCTTACCAATCAAAATATGATTTTTCTTCAAAAACTGCAATGAGTTAAAACATAAAGGTAAAGAATCACTTGGAACTAACTCATAATCTGTGTCTGGATTTGAACTCTTATCTGAGATTTGACACTCAACATGACTCAAGGGTTGTACTTCTGAATCTAAGACAGGTTTTTTATCACCCATGATTTCCTCAACTATTTCGTAAGCAAGTCCTCCCTTCTCACTGTTTCCAACTCGCCTATAATTTTCTCTCAAGAATGAGGCAAAACATAAAGGTACAATTGTTGTACTTACTTGAGGACTTTTTGACTTTTCTTTATTGTTGTAATTTTTGCATTGATGGAGCTGAGCTTCTTCCTCCCAAGAAGGTAATGCTGGTTTCTTTGGGCTATCAATATCAGTTTCAACCATATGATAACCATTATGATGATCATACTTGGGTTGGTGATCTATGAAGGGAATGTCATCAAACATACACATCAACTCTGCTGATTTGTCCATCGCAAGTTGATCTTGAGTTGCACCTTGGTCCATGTTGTGAACTGAGTACATGAAATAATCACTTACTGGTCTGGGGTACCAAGGATGAGCTACAGGGTGCTTGGGAACAATAATCTTTTCCTTTTCTAGAACGGATGGAACATGATGACTTTGAACTGCCAGTTCGTCTTTCATTCTGATCTTTTGTATCAACTCTTTCATAGTGTTGGTCAGAATGTCTAATTTCATCTCTGTAGATGTCATATGCTCCTTTTCTATTTTATTCTTTTCTTCGGCCTTTAGCTTTGACCTCTTGATCAAAAAGTTGGCTTCCACATCAAATGCAATGTTATGCATTTCTTCGAGAGTTGTAGTATTCCTTTCCCTCAATTGGAATGTCATCTCGGCGTTAAAGGCATCTAGATAGCACAGGTGAGATAAACCAGGACGAGGTTTGATGTCAGCAGGTATCGAATGGTAAATTTGATTGAACCCAACAGAGAAGTGTTGGACTATCTCTCTTGGTTGTCTTTTTAAATGGTCATATTCTTCTAGGATATGAAAGACATTCCTCCTGATCACCCATTTATCAAGAATTTTTTTCACAAATTGATGAAAATTGCTAATGCTTGTAGCTGACAGATTTTTGTACCATTTCTTAACCTTACCTTGCAATGATAGAGAAAACAACCTGATGCAGATACCATCTTCTTCAAACTCAAACAGGTCCAGGAAATCTTCGAAACTTTTAAGGTGTTTTTCAGCAGTTAGGTTTCCATTTTCTCCATCAAACCTGGGAAGATGATTGTAATAATCTACAGGGATGTCATGGAGAATTTGGGGTAGAATGAGAGGCTTGTATCTATCTGGAATATTTACAGTGGTAGGAGTATGTACAAGGGATGTAAAATCAGGCTTACTCTCTTGAGGCTCATTAGGTTGGGCATGATCAACAAGGGTTTCAGTGATAGGGTCTTGATGAGGATCAAGAAAAGGAAAGAAATAATTAAAAATAAAGGAAATTATGTCTTGAATAAAATTCCAACTTGTATACCTGACCTTTCTAGAGAATCTTGTCATGCTTAAGGTTCTTCATCCAGTGGAGCCTTTGAATCTGAACTGATTGGAGTCGCCAAGTGAATAACTCAGCCTTCTTGCATCATATTACCATCCACCATCAGTAATCAAATCTGGAATTTGATGCACTTTTCTGAGGAACAATACCGAGTATGGTCACCACTATGTTAGCACTCCATAATTTCTTAGGATGAAGGAGAATTTGACAGAGGTAACCACAAAACAACTTGGATTCAAGGATCTATCCCTCCAAGACTCAGAGAGGGATCTCTCTCTATGATTTAACTTTGTTTGGATGGGATATTAGGCTAGTTATGAAGTGAAATGTTTGGTTTTTTGAATTGGTTGGGTTGAAACGATAGAGAAGGGTTGTCGGGCAATGGAGTCACAGAGACATATTCAATCAAAGAAGATCCTAAAGGGAAACTTACAGGGAAAGATAGGCACCCTAATTGGATTCTCTAGATTTTAGAGTGGTGTGAAAGAAAAGGTGAGAAGAGAGGATGGTAGCAGAGCAATAAAGAATTCTCGAACTATCCTCTAGAAGAAAACATAAAAATTATCCAAAATCCAGACAGAGTGTACCTTTAAACAAATTATGCTCTTAATTTACCATTGAATAATCAGAAAGAAAACAATATATAACAGGGAAAACATATAACAGAAAGACACTTCACCAAAATATGTGCCACGAGAATCCTATAAATGCCTGTATATTATTTCTGCCAAAAACTGTAATGTACACCAGCTCCAAAGCTATACAATGATACCAACCCACCACTCCATTGACTCTCTTGGGTCTACATATAGATACAAACAACCTTTTCCATCTGAGGGGTCGAATCCTAGCTCCTAGCATCAGATCACAAAAATATCTCTAACAATACAAAAAAGATAGGGAGGTTGAAACAGATTCCCTAGATTTTCTCAACAGACTTAGTTGACTTTTCCAAACATTAATCATCACAAAATTTTACATGGAGTGAATTTAACCATTATAATTATACTTAGTTACATCTAGTAGACTTTCATCATGACATATTACATCACGAAAATTGAATTTGACTCACGACAACTTGAAATCGGGCCTTCTTCCCGGAAGCGTAGCGTGGCCCTACATAAGCGTAGCGTTCATGACAGAAGCATAGCGTGATCTGGGAGGAGCTCTTTGGGTATCTTCTATGCATCCTTTTTCTGAAAAAATGGTTGGAGGAAGTAGTTATGGAAGTGTAGAATACCTTTAGACCTTAAAACCTTCAAAATCCATTTCCATGGCTTCCAAAACGTAACCTCCCAAGAAGACTCCAGAAGCGCAGCGAGGGCCCCCAAAAGGTGGCAGAGACATGAAATTTGACTAGTTTCTTGACTTTTCCTTCAAAAATATAAGTTGACCTGGCCTATAAAGTACATATCTAATATGTAGAGGCCCAGGGCTATCCAACTATGAAAAAATTTCATCATTTAGATGCTCTGATAAAAAGCGCAGCGTGGCCACGTTGCGTTTCTGTGCATCATGATTTTGCCAAAACTTCAAAATTTGCCAAAATTTCTCAAAATTATTTGAAATTTGTTTCTTATACTCCTTGCGTGATGGGTTTACACCATCAATGATGCATCAGCCAAGAGATCAAGTCTAACTCTTCTCTTTCTCTTCTTTAGGGCTTTCCTTAGCCTCTTTTTCATGTTTTTGAGCCTAATTTTGCAAATCAGGTTCCTGGTGAAATAATGTCGTGCCATGTGTCTCTGCAGATTAGTATCTATGTTGGCCCTCTTTAATAGCTTCTCCAAGTGTTCATTTACTCTCCCAAGCCAACACTCTTTGTCTTCCTCAATCTCAGCACCCATGGGTTGAACATGTTTTTTCTGTACTGGCTCCTTGCCTTCCACCTACTCTTCTAGACCAATCAATGTTTCACCTTTGTCCTTTGCCTTGCTGGAAGATGGATGACCTAGTGAGGTACTTTGATGCATCACATTCAGCTTCAAAAGTCTGTTCTCTTTCTTTATCAAGGCCACCATGTGATTTGGATTTGCAAGATCATCCTTTAGCTCTTGTATTTGTGCTTGTTTCTCCTTGATAGTTTATGTATTTTATTTGTCTCTATGGTCAAACATCTCCTTCTCATTAGGCATCTCCTCCTCAAATTTCTGCAATGTCGAATCGGTTGCATCCATAGGTGACTGCTCCAATTCTCCCTGAACTTTTTCCACCGTATTGTCCTCAGGTATTTGCCTAGTTTGTGCCCTAGTCAACATTCTCGGTGTAGACATTTCTTGGCACTCTCAATGGAAAAAACCAATCTTATCCCCTTTTGGTAAGTCTGTGTAATATCTGCCACATGTGTCTTTCTAGTTGATAACCTGTCGGATGAGCCAACCTCATGTGACCTTGGTGGTGCTAATGGAGTGTTTTGACTGCTAGGTTGACTAGTAGCAAGAAAAGAAGAAATTGACTGGAGGAATGCCTCCCAAGGCATGTTTATTTCTGAAAGCCTTTGGATGATCATGAATTTTACCAAACCATGATGAAAGAAATTTGTTTGGTGATCTTTCCCTTTGCTCTGCACCTTTTCTATCATTTTGGCCAGGCTCCTGAATAAGTAATGAGGCAAGTTAAGTGGTTTGATGGAAGTGAAATGCATCAACAGCCTTACGTGATACTGATACAATATTGAAAATCTCCCTTCACAGGTAAAGTATTTCATGATCATCTTCATCAATAGGGTATATCTATCTAGCAACTGTCTGAAAGGAAAAATATGAGTTGGAGTATCTTTATAGTGTGGTTTCAGGAAAACCTTGTAATTTTCAATGTCCAAATCCATTCCTTTAAACCAGATTTCTCCATAATTGGGGATACCTGTAGCTATGGAAATGGCATCTGTAGAAATACTAAAATCTATTCCTACCATTTTGGTCTCATCCTTATTGAAATTTGTGGCAAAGAGACTCATCAATTTAGCATGACAACCCACCTCTTGAATTCTTTCACAAAACTTTCGACAACCAACATCTTCAAATAATTTCTTAATGAAAGGTTAGGCCATGATTTCTTTGATTTGTATTGGCTCATACCCGAATACTTTCCCACCCTTATTGTACCTTTTATTTTGAGTATCACTGCTTCCAGTTTCCATGATGTAAAAACCCTAGCTTTCAATGGGAAAGAGGAGGGATGTGGTATAACTGTGAAAACAGGGGAAAAAAGGATTGTGATTTTGTAGGAAGAGAAAGGAGTGTAATAGGAATTAGGAAAACTTATGGAATAATTACAGGGGGGTAGGGGTAGCTGTTAGTGGGTAGGAAATACAGGGTTTAATCACAGGTTTGAAATGAGTCTCTTGGAAATGGAAAAACGCAACAAAACTATGCAGAAGCGTAGCGAAGGTAAGAAAAAAGTGAGTTTTCACCACTTGCTGAAGAAAATAAGTGTAGGAAAAATGATGAGAATATCCACTTACTTGATGATAACATAGATGAACCTTCAGACTTCAGATCAAAACCCTCAGATGCTTAGCTTTTCCTCCTTTTTCGAAAACGCAACACTTTTGCCAGACATGCAACGAGGGTTTCCAGAAATGCAACATGGGACGCGATTAAAGGTTTTTATGGAGGGTTTCAATGTTCCAGTGGTTGAGACGGATCTTTATGGTGGAGAGGTGTTTAAGAACACTGAAATGAGGATTAAATACTCTAGGATGGCCTTTAAATGTATTTGAAAAGTCAGTTTTCCTTTGAGTAATAGAATGACATTATGTGATGTGACTACAACATGATTTCCTTATGTGGAAAATCACCTTACCTTTATCTCAATCTGTCCTTAAGGTGATAATTCCCATGATAGTGACTCAAGTGATGAATATGACTCACTTTATCTTTTTATGAATGACCTTATAATGATATATTCAAAAATGAATCTTATGCCATGACCTAGATGATGATGATCATGAACACATGGAAGGATTAGCACTGACTTAAACATGTTTAAACAATGACCAAATTTATTTGGAAATTTGTTTGAAACTTTGACCTAGGACCTTATTAACTCTGAGGAAACTGAGCAAGACAAGAGGAAATTGTGTAGTCAAACTTTCCTATAGCTTATAGGACCCTAACAGATTCAACATAGCAGTAGCAAATGGCTACAACATGACCCATCGAGACAAAATTCTAAATCTGGAATTGAAATTAGGAAACCACTCAGTGACTGATGTTTTATATATAGTTGACCTATCTAATACATATATAGTCTTGGGGGTCTAGTGGTTGTATTAGCTGGGAAAGATCACCATGAACTACCAGACTATGGAGATGAGATTCATAGATGTTAAGGGAAAGAAGGTGGTGTTGAGGGGAATGTCCAATGGGAAACCGAGGACAATTTCAACAAAGAGGATGGAGACAATATGCAGGCATGATGATGTAGCATATGCAACCGAGTGCTTGATCACTACACAAAGAGAATCAAATGGAAGACATAGGTACCACACAAATATACAAGCATTGTTGGGGAAGTGTGAGCAGGTTTTTGGATAGATTCCTCCAGGGTGACATCCAAAAAGAGGGTTTGATAATACTATTGAGTTGGAGGAGGGGGATAAACCAGTGATAACAATACCTTACAGACATCCTAAAAGGTTCAAGGATGAGATTGAGAGAGAAATCAAGGAATTTCTTGAGATGGGGCATATCCGACCCAACTCTAATCCCTTCACTTCTTCAGTTGTTCTATTCGTGAATAAGGATGGCACTATGAGAATGTGCATTGACTACCATGCACTAAATAAGAAAACAATAAAGAACATGTACCCCATTACGAGAATACATGAGTTGATGGATGAGTTGCATGGAGTCGTCTACTTCTCGAAGATTGATCTTCGCTCATATTATCATCAAATCAACATCAGGTAGCAGGACATTGAGAAGACAACATTCAAGTGCCACTTTGGTCATTTTGAGTTTCTTCTCATGTTGTTTGGGTTGATCAACACACCTGTGACATTCCAATCTTGCATGAACCATATCTTAAACAAAAAGTTGAGGAAATTCCTATTGGTTTTCTTTGATGATACCCATTTACAACATGACTTGGGAGGATCACGTGAGACATCTAGATGGGATGTTGAGTATTATAAAGTCACAGTCATTATATGCCAAGGAGTCGAAGTGTGAATTTTACATGACAAAGATCTTGTACCTAAGCCACATCATCAGTGCAAAAGGGGTTCAGGTACATCAAGAAAATATTCAAGCCATTTTGGATTGGCCAAAACCTAGGACACTCACAGAGTTGAGAGGATTATTCAGGTTGTGTAGTTATTACATAAGGTTTGTGAAAGTATTTTCACAGCTGGGAGCACCACTCACAGACATCACCAAGAAAGGAGCATTCACTTGGACCGAGGAATCACAAAAAAGATTTGATAGAATGAAGGAAGTGATGAGCACCTACCCAGTGCTAACACTACCCGATTTCAATAAGTCATTCGTATTGGAGTGTGATGCATCAGGAAAGAGGATAGGAGCAGTGTTGATGCAGGGAGAAAACCCCATATCTTTTGAGAGAATGAAACTCAGGGAGCCCCAGAGGCTCTACCCTATATATGAAAATAAAATGCTTGCCATCATGCATTCCTTGGAAAAATTTAGACAATATCTAGTGGGCAACAAATTTGTGGTGAAGACTCATCATAACAGTCTAAAGTAATTTCTGGATCAAAAAGACCTCAACGAAAGACAACATAAGTGGGACACCAAGGTCTAATATTATGAATTTGACATCGAGTATGTTAAAGGAAAGAAGAATATTATGGTAGATGCATTATATCAGAGACCATCGAGTTGTTCATTATTAGAGATATCAGTTGATTGGAAGGCTCACTTATTGGTGGTGTATTCCAAGAACCAATTCACTTGTGAGGAGATGGATGGACATGTATAGGATGACAGATACCAAGTATTATACGATGTCATACTCTATAAAGATCAGATCTACTTGGTTCCAGAATATGATCTCAAAAAGAAGATTTTGAATGCAACACATGATTCGCCACTAGCAGGGCATTAGGGGTATTTTAAAACCTACAAGAAAACCATGGAGAGATTCTCATGGAAGGGTCTCAAAGATGATGATTTGAGGCACGCCAAAGAGTGTGTGACTTGTCAGTAGAAAATTCAAAGCAGACACATCTTGCAGGGTTACTTCAGTCATTACCCATCCCGAGGTAGAAATGGGATAACATTTTGATGGATTTCATCACGGGCCTACCTAAGGTGCAGGGTAGAGACTGTATTTATGTAGTGGTCAATAGATTGACCAAGTTTGCACATTTTTTTGTGATACCTTCAGAGTACAAGGCAACACAAGTCGCATAGTTGTTCTTTAGGGAGGTTTTCAGACTCCATGGATTGTCGAGGCACATAGTCAATGACATGAACAACATATTTATCAACGCTTTATTGCATGAGTTGTTTAGGTTAGTAGGTACATAGTTGCCACCAAACACCAATTATCATCCATAGACAGATGGGAAGACTGAGATTGTAAACAAATGGGTGGAAGGATATCTGAGGAACTTTGTGGGGGGGGCAACAACGAGCATGGACTAAGTGGTTACACATGGGAAAACATTGTTATAACACTACCTATCACATGTCCATTGGGATGACACCCTTCAGAGAATTGTATGGATACAATGCTCCATCATCTGTAGATGTGGTATTTGGGAACAACAAGGCTCCCAAATCTAAATAATGGATACAAGAGAGTCAAGAGATCCTCAATATCCTTAAGGAGAATTTACAGGAGGCCTAAAATCAACAAAATATATATGTAGATAAGAACTGAGTCGAGAACAAATTCGGGGAGGGAGACTTGGTATTTTTAAGGCTACAACCTTACATACAGTCTTCGTTGAAAATGATTGTGGCATGGAAACTGAAGCCGAGATTCTATGGCCCTTACATGATTAACATGCGGGTAGGGGAGGTGGCTTACGAGCTCGAGTTGCTAGAGGGAGGTAAAATCCATAATGTGTTTCATGTGTCATGCCTTAACAAGGATTTAGGACAAAAAATTACTACTTCCATGGAGTTACCCCCATTATATGAGGAAGGTTAGTTAGAGTTGGACCCCGAGGAGGTTTTGGAGATCATGGAGCAAGGTTGAGGAGTTAGATTATGAGGGAGTGTCTGATCAGGTGAATAGGTCTGCCAGTTGAGGATGCTACATGGGAGGGAGAGCAGATTCTACAACACCCTATCTTGCAGTTGCTTGAGGACAAGGAATCTCAGGAAGGGAGGACTATAATGTCCCTTTCCCAGTGATGACTCCAGGAGGAGTGACTCAATAGCATATACCAATTCACGTAGGCTATAGTTGGGAGAAAAAGGGAATAAAATAATTTTTTAGTGTCATATACCAGAAAATCCTAAGTTGAAAGTGACAATAAGTAACAAAGTGGAAAAAAGGTGATTAAGTGACTTGAAAGAATAATTAAAGTCAAAACTTAGGAAAAGTCACTTCAATTAAATAAAGTGAACAAGGAATTAGAATGGGAATCAAGTATAAAGGGGAGGATAACCCTAATTCCTCTCATTATCAAATATTGAGATTGAGAATTGGATTGCAAAGAGAGGTCATGCGACTTTGTGGAATTTTATGGGTTTCCAAGGAGAAACCACCATAATGATTGATTTCGGTGTTGGAAGACACACCCTAATTAGTCAGGAGGATCATCCAAACTCTCTATCATTCTTCATAATTGTAACAGATACAACATTGGATCCATTTAGAGGGATTCACATCAATCAGGGAGGTTCAAAGACTCTCCCTTAGTGCTTGGAGGGCGTGGGAGTTTCAGGATTGATCCAGAGGGAGGCGTAGAGGTTCATGAGGGATGCTATCCCATTAGACAACAACATATCTGCATATTCTCAGTGCATGCAACATATTTCATCATGCATGCAACGTATATTCCATACAATAGAATATTTGGACTTGCACGCAATAGATCCACACTCACATGTAGCATATTTATCCACGAGAGATTCATGATTCATCAATGACATCATTTGCAATATATTTCCATTGCATGCAGTGCATTCTCAATGCATGCATCATATTTCATCGTGCATGCAATGTATCTTCCATCCAAAAACATATATGGACTTGCATGTAGTATATTGTCAATGCATGCAACATATTTCACCATGCATGCAACGTATATTTCATCCAACAACATATATGGACTTTCATGTAGTGTATTGTCAATGCATGCAACATATTTCACCGTGCATGTAGTGTATCTTTCATCCAACAACATATTTGGGCTTGCATGAAACAAACCCAGACTCGCTTGTAGCAGATCTGGTATTTCCTTTGCATGCATGTGTATTCCAGGTTAGGTATAGACTTATAAAGATCAATCTGAAGAGTTTTGAGCAGTTTAGCAGTGTTTTTCTTATATTCTAGTATTCCATTTATTGTAATTTAGTATTTACCATTAGTGCAATAAAGAATATTGTTCCGATAACAAAACTATTTGCATGCAGTGAAAACAAGCTTAAAACCCCAAACATTATGAGAATAAACTAAACCGGATCCAGAATCCTTGAAACTGCATTTAGAAACCCAAAGAAACTTTAGTTTGATAGCCAAATCAATATTCGAGATATTTCAATGATGGTGGGATCCTCCCTATGAATGTATTGGGGGGAGGGAGGGGTGAAGGGCCCACTAGAGTTAATAGTAGTGTAGGTGGCCATTTAATGTAAGGTGGACTTGGTCCACCATGTTTGTTATTATTAAATAAGGCGCACTAGGTAGTTATCATTTGGCTATGATTAGTGTTTTCTAGCTAGTTATAAATAAGGATGGAGTCATCCTTCTAAATGAGGTTATGAAGTATGTTATATTGGATCTTAGCTCATAGGAGTTTATCATTCCATAAATTGATCATTGTATATTATTTGGAGCTTAGCTCATTAGGATGTTTCCCCCTCAAAGATGAAAGTGAACAAGAGTTGATCATTCCATAACAAGATCATTGTATGGTGTTTCGCTACCCTAAGGGTTTTGATATTGAATAGAGTGAGAACATACTTTAGTATCTTATTTGTGACTCAATTTTAAGTGTCAAGGATCTAAAAAATGATATGAAAGCTCTTTCTTGGGCAAAAAATGGAACAATTGTTTTTTCTTTTTTTGTAGATTTTTAAAGGAAAAGTAGGCTTGCAACACTCATATCCATTAATGTAAATTTTTATGCATAATATGAAGAAAAAAATTGTAGACCTAAGTTCCTCTTGAAAATATACCCAAATTCAAAAGAAAAGTTGGTCAAAACAAAGTACGAGAAGTGAAGATATCACTACTTTGAAATTAACTGTTCTAGGGGGTTTCTTTTAAGTGGTGGCCATGCATATTGTAGAGTAGATATATTTTGAAAAAGAACCCAAATTGCAACCAAACTTGTGCCATTGGAGAGAGAATTTTCAGGGCATTGATTTGGTCCATTATATGATATACTTTCAATCAATATTTAACATGCTACATCTCTTGCAAATTTCTACCCTCAAACCTTAACGGAACCATAAGATGTCATTGTTGGGGGCATGAAAAAGTCTTTTGGAGACATTAGCTAAGATTCACATCCTATTGAACATAAAAAAAGAGTATACAAGTGACATATTTGTTTGGAGTGATATAGAGTATTCATGTGATGTATGGTATATGGACAATTATCATCATTGGGATGAAAACTACTTCCCTCTTCTCCTTGATGGCTCTACTCCACCATATGAAGAAAACATTATTGAAAGAAGTGCAAAGTAGGTTATGACTACCAGTTTTCATCTTACATATTCTTCAATTGTAGTGCCCCTTCCATAGCCACAACCAACCTTCTACAACTATGGAGATGATCTTTTGGACATGGATGGTTCTATTTATTTGGATCAACATGATAACGATGACCATTTTGAGCATAATATTAAGCCACTCATTGAGCTCCAATGTCATCAGTTGGGAATTTGGATGAACACTTAGACATGGGACCTAGGTTTATGGAAAACCTTCTTGGACTGCTTCAACATTGAGGCTAGTACTTGTACATGGACCTTGGTTTATGGATGAGCTTCTTGGACTACTTCAAAATTGCAACTAGCACTTGTACATGGGACCCTAGTTTCTTGGACTACTTCATCACTTGAGGGAATGAAGCAACATAATGAATATGAGAAATATGATTCTGACAAGGAGTTGGTGCAACATCTGAATCCCCAATATCTAGTTTTGATCTATATCTAGTCCCTATGGAACCTTCTCCATTGGGGTGGATTGAGGTAAAAAAGAAGAAATGAAAAAAAAAGAGGAAAGATCAAATATAATTTTACTCATTCACTCTTGTCTCTCTTTCTTTCATGGTTTTTCTTTGTCTCATAATTAAATTCATGCTTGCATGGTTTTTGTATATGAATTTTTAAGAATACTCTCATAACATTTGTTATGATACTTAACCTGAAAATTGAATCACAAATAATATATTACAAATGCTCACATTTTATTCGATATAAAAAACCCTTAAAGGAGGGAAATGCCACACAATAATCCTTTTATGGAAGGATCAACCCCTGTTCACTTGTCTTTGTGAAGGGGAAACCTCTTAATGAGATAATATCCAATATAATATACTTCAATACATAATTCATAAGGAGGACTTCATCCTTATTTTTAGATAGATAGAAAACCCTAACCATAACCAAATGCTAACTACCTA
>SNQJ01S0097760.1:16722-46092 GCA_010110895.2 Picea sitchensis | reverse complement strand
CAAGTCACTCCTGCTCTCAGTACTCCATGTCTAGGACCATGTGGGCCTCGAGACATGATCTCCTAGTTATCCCTAGATATCGGGGATAACAAAGCTCAACCTAGACTTTACAAGGACAAACGTCACTAACAAGGTACATATCTTTCTATTTCTCTTTCATTGATTAGTTTCATTAGATCTAAAAGGAAGTCAGTGTCCATGTTAAGCACTTTCCTGTCTTGGCCTTAGGAGTCTAGAGACCAAGAGGGAATCCACTTGTCCGCAGGGAGATTCACCTACAACAAAAATTGGTGACTCCACTGGGGAGGAGATCTGATTTTTTTTTCCATTCCCAGATCTTGTTTTGGCCCTTTTCCCACTAATTTGATCTTCTCCACATTGTCTTTTTTATTCTTATATTTGTTTGATTGCCTCTTTATGTCATCAGGATCACCCTGATTGACTAAATTTCCTTGATGTTTTGAGTGTCTGGGCATTTTTCTGAGCTTTTGCAGCAGAGCGCTCCCATGACCTTGTTAGCAGAGCGCCAAAACTCCCTGGTGGTCTTACACAAAGTGTTGGAGCGCTCTGGTACCCCTTACACCAGAGAACTATCCCATTTTCAGTGAAAAACCCTCTAGTTTTTCAATTTTTGGGTTTAGATTTTTCCTTTTGCATTTGCTTAGGGTCTCATACTCTCAGTCCATCTTGGCATTGGCCTTCAACACCCTGTTTTCTAAGGATTCATCCTCTTTTGTTTGGATTTTTTGACATTTTTCCTTACTTTGCAATTTGTCCTTCACAATTTGGAGTCAATTTGTTGTTTTCTTCTCGTTTATCTGAATGAGTGAAAACTTTGTAAGGAGTTTCAAAGGTCTTTTGTACTTTTATTTTGGATCTTTGAATCATCTTGTCCAAGTTCTTTCTCCTTCCTTTTGAGATTTTGGCTTTCTGTTTCTTGTTTGATCATAACAAGGGTGGCTTTTGGTTTATGTGAAGTTTGTTTCCATATTGCTTAAATCTCACAACTCTTGAAGTTCGATTAGCATAGGAAGCTTTACATCTACTGGTTATCAGTCACATATAAACATTTTAGCATTGCATTGGATTCCTTATTGAGGACTATTGCATGAGTTCATTTCATCTTAGTGTTTGACAGTGAAAGGAAAATCCTTCTCCTTCCCTTAATTAGACATTCATTGAAAGAAAAGATTGGTTATCATTTCTTATGCATGTTTTGGGAACTAAGTCATAATATCATCATTCTTCATTCTCATACACCTCTGAGTAAACAAAAACCACTAAAATCAACGCTTAACTAAAATTTATTAGACTTTTTACATCTTTGTTAGCAAACCTACATTAGTTTAAGGTGTAGGGCTTTGGAATAGGTTGAAAGGATAACTTTCCAAAAGCTATCAAACAAAATTATCATCTTGCGATAGGGAGAGCAAATCCAATTGTCGTATAGGGTTTCTGGGATCCCCCTCTCACACAGGGGTTATGCACGAGGTCGCATTCGGGAGAACTACAGAGATTATCCCTCCATGGTTCAACTGTTTGTAGTGGTCGGATCGTATATTGGGGGTCACTTGAGGGCATACCCACGATTATGTGTGGGAGCCTCTCGAGTTGATTTCGGACTTGTTATATTGCCCATACGTTCGGATTGAACTGTCGACTGTACCTGCCCAGGGGATGATTGCGAGTTGGTGACCTTAATAGCCATAATATTTAGGGTCTCACACAAGGTGACGGTGAAGGGAAGTCTCACTGTACCTCGAACATATGTTGGTTAAACTCACTCGGGCTCCTTGGAGGGTAAATCCACAATTACTGCATGGAAGCTTGCACCAAGGCGTAAGTCCGTTAATAAGGTCGCCAATGTAACTAATCCAACCGATCTACCCCTACCTCTTCCTATTTTGATCTTACGATGTTGGATTTCATCACCAACTAGTGGTTTCATTGTGGGAAGGTTTTGTTTGATTGTTTGTTTCTTAGATTCATAGAGTGTGTTGGTTGTGTTACTTAGTTGACCTTAAGTCAAGTCAGTGTTAATGGCATCAAATCTTAAGAGTTCCAATGGAGGGACCCCTTGTCCCGGGGAACCTTATACCTTTCCTTCATTTGGAAACTTTGGTCCATCGTACATTGCCACACTGAGTCTTCCGAGACTCACCATCGGATTACCGGTTTGGTTGTTCCCCACTCCGGTGATCTTGAATCCTCCCAATGTTTCAAGTGCACCTAATACTTTATATGTCAGTACACCACCCACACATCAACCTCACATCGACTTTTCGCCTTCTTCACCCATTAAGTCTCCTTCCATTTCTCCTTCTTCGCCTAGTGAAACCTCTAAAGCAAGTAGTCAGGTTGATCAGAAGAAGAAGAAATAGAAAGAGAAGAAGAAGAAGAGCCCGAAAAGGAACAAGGCCCCAACAACATCATATGTTGGATCCCAACAACTAGCTATTGTTAATAGTACTAGGAGTGCTGATGAGGTCAACAAGATTAAAATAAAGAATCTGAAACCCAAATTCTCTTGTAGTCTTTGTAAGGGTGACCACTTTCTGAGGGATTTCCCTAGTATTCCCATGGTCTTAGAAATGTGGTCATCCACGTCATCGGCCTCTACCGGTCATGCCGGTGATACCCCGTCAACTAGTGATGATAAGGTTGGTAAGAAGAAGACAATGTCAAATTCCCTTGCATGTTATGCAAAGGTGATCATTATTCTCACCTTTGTCCTTGCATGGATGATGCTTCTTCTCTTTTGGAAAAACTTCAACTTCCAAAAGGTTATCGTAAGCTTTCCCCCAACCCATCGTTAGTTGATGGACTGGTCAATCTGGTTCCATCCCTGTTCAGTCCGGTTGATCAGGTAGTCAATCTAGTTTCCTCCTCGATTGAACCACAAACCCAAGTAGTTGATCCAGTTCCGTCATTGATCAACCCTACTCTTCATCAAAAGACTGTAACCCAAGTAGTCGACCCGTTTTCATCCTCGATCAACCCCACTCTCCCGTTAGAGAGTGAAACAAAAGAGGTGGATCCCACTCCTCCTTTGACAAGTGCCAAAGTGGTTGATCCAGTCCCTTCCTCGGTCAGTCCAACCCTTCATATGAAGAGTGCCAAAGTGGTCAATCAGGTTACATCATCGGTCAATCCCACTCTTCCTCTAAAGAGTGTCAGCGTGGTCGATCCAATCCCATCATCGGTCGATCCCACTCTCCCTCTAGAGATTAAACCCAATATTTCCCATGTTTTTCTCATTGATACAAAATCCACTGTGCTAGGGGGAATTCCTCTTTCTACCGTGAAACCCCCTCCAAGAAATGAGGCCATCATTTTTTATTGGGGTCCACTAACCGGACCTCATCTTCCTTCTCACATTCTTTTTCGGATTACAGTATAGGTTTTTGGTTGGGACACTCCTCAAATGTTGATAGATGAAGGTGCGTCCATTAGTATTTTGTCCTCTATTGCTTGGAACACTTTGGGTTTTCCTCAGCTTGCACCAATTACACAGAATCTGTTATCTTTTAATAGAAGAACCAGTCAACCTTTAGGAACCCTTCCTTAGTTTCCGGTAACTTTGGGAGGGAAAACTGTCTTTATTGATTTCATCGTAGTTCGAGACCCCTTGGATTTCTCTTTACTCCTTGGGAAGGATTATGTCTATTCCATGAAAGTTGTTGTGTCCACTCTTTTTCGTGTGATATCTTTCCCTCACGATGGAAGAATTGTGACTATTAATCAACTTTCCTTCATCGGTCCTGACTGGATTACCTCCCTAAATGGTTCTCATATGATGACAGTATCGCCCCCGCTGCATGTCAATTATGTGGTGTTGTCTCCCATGACTTCAACTTCTGATGATTTGGATCCGGTAGTTGACATGGTGATCTCTTTGGTAGGGCTATTGGAGCCTGATCTCCTTACCCTTGACGAGGCCCTTGACATGTGTTCCTTCCAGAGTGATTTTCTTCCATCCAGTGAAGATCTCCTGGAAGCTTTGATTGAGTTTTGTCCCTTGACATGGTGTTCTTTTAGAGCATTATTTTCTTGGAAGCCATGATCAAGAAGAGTTTCTCTTCTTTGTGGCAAGCTCATTAAAAAATGAAACAAAGGTCACGAGCATAGTTTCTCCTCTCTATAACAAGATCGTTAAAAAATGAAACAGAAGCTTTGAACATAGTTTTACTCTCTGTAGCAAGCTCGTTAAAAAATGAAACAACAATCTGGGGATTGAACCCGGAGCACTGAGCATAGTTCTTTTCCTGTGTCAAGCTTGTTAAAAAATGAAACAGTCACCTCTTTTGAACCTTCATTTCATCCACCCTTATTCTTTTTCTCCATCTAGTAGAGAAATTGGTGACAAACTCAAAGTCAGCGAATGAACTGAAGCTTGGAAGGCATGTCTCTAGCCTTTGATGATCATTCTGGAGTTAAGCCACTAGCTTTCAATCTAGGGGCATACCGAGCTTAGTCTTTGTTCTTTCTCGTGCTCGTAAATACATGAGAATGCAACCAGCTAAAATTTTATCTCTTTTTCGGACATGCATGGATATACGAAAAATGAACCCCTTGGAGTCGTCTTTGAGCTCTTTTCAGACTCTCTAAACATGAAAATATTTCTGAGTGATCTTGCTTCCTTTCACACTCATTAAAAGGTTTGAAAGGGCATCTTTCGAGTGATAATTTATCTCTTTTCCGGCCTCTCGAGACTAACATTACGAAAAATGACAACATTGGAGTCGTCTTTAAGTTGTTTTCAGACTCTCTAAATATGAAAAACCACCGGGTTTACCTTCTCTGGACTCGTTAAACAATCATACATTGAAGGGCTCATATGGGACCGAACCCTTACTTCTTCCATTTTGTTAAACAAAGGAAGAGGGAATTACTGAAGGTGAGTCATATCGAGCATGTGTTACCCTCCTCGAGCTTGTTAAATTAAAAAGAGGTACTCGTCTATCTGGATGGGGAAAAGAAGCAAGCCAAGCAATGTTTTGAGAACACTACCAGTAGCTCTTACGGTCGCCCTTGAACACGACACTTTGTCTTTGCACGCATTTTAATCCCCTTAACCTCTGCACTGAGGCAATCCTCTGAGTTTATTTTACTCCTTTGAGTCACTTGACGAAAGTCACATCATCCATTGCATCATCAAGTTTTGGTCCATGTCATATTTATGTTGTCATGCCTCAGTGTTCAAGGGGAATACTTGCCTTGGGAGTCAACCATCACAAATATCCTGTTTCAATACATGTGTCAGTCCATGTTCATTTGATCTACCAATTACATCTCTGTGTCAATTTTGTGTCGTTGATGGGGGATATATCAAGGCCCTCCTTTGACGAGTCTATTCCTATCGACTTCAACACATTATCCAGGAGCTATAACTAGAAACCAGTTAGTACCTTGGGACCTGCATGCCTCAACGGAAGGCCTCCTCATGTCCGATAGTGGGTTTACATCATTGACCTCTAATTGGATGATTCCACAGATGTTCGACTTCATCTCATCTATTCACATTCGTTGGAATTTACTAGAGTACCTTGAGAATCATTGACATCAATGGTGATTTCCCTCGCGCTTGTTAACGGTTTACATCATTGACCGGTAATCAAGTGGTTTCTGCCATGTTCAACATCAAGACATCTATTCACATGGTTATATTCGTACTACATCGGGATCGGTAAGAAGACCCTAGGTTGAGTCATCACTCTTATATGTACTTTTCCCAGGTTGTGAAGGAGTTCTCTTGAACTATGACACGTATATTGTTACATAGATCCACTTTGTATTGGTCGTGGCTATGTCTTGTCATCTCGTAGATCCAATGTGTATTATTTGTTAGTTCAGGTCATAGGAGTATAGATCCACATTGTATCTGCAGTGGCTATACCATTTTTTCAATATAATTATGGATCCGCAGTGTATTTTATGGCAGCCATACCTAAAAAGTCTTTATCACTCAAGCATAGGTATGCCTGCCTTGGGTTTTGAAACATGTCATAATATTTGTTTGATGGTTGTGTGCAGCCTTTTCCAGTTTCTCTACATCCATACCCTTGCTCAAAAAAGTCTACAAAGCACTTCAGTCATCATCATCTTCTAACTTCGTACTTTAGGGGGGCAATCTATTACACCTCAAAATAACTCACTTTGATAGTGTCACAAGTGTCATCATTACGAGTGTTGTAAGTGTAACATCTTGTCTGCAAGTGTCACATCTTAACTATAAGTGTTGTAAGTGTCGCAAAAATCATACTGTCATCTTGCCTATGTCGTGCCTCTAGCGACGTCACAAAGACACTTAAGACACCTCAAAGGCTAGTTTGGAAGAAGATAAATCACTTGACAAGAAGTACAAGCCTTTTGCCATTGGAAAAACCACTCAAAACTGAATTTTGGAGAGGAGCACTCCCCTACCCACTGTCAGGGAGTGATGACACTCCCTAAGCCTCTTTGGGGGAGTGTTTGAGCGCCCTATGCACATTTTTGGGGGAGCTCTACCCTTTTTTAGCAAATTCTAGGTTTGTTGAGTCAAATAAGGGAATAATCCCTCAATTCCTGAAGGTAGTTGGATTCAAATAAATGGTCAAGGCATGATCTTAGGGGAGATCCTCAACTGAAGGAGATGAATCCTCAACTCATCCCAAAGACCTCTCAAGTGGTTGGACCTCTCCAAGGTTATATAAGGAGGTGTTCTCATGGTGAGAGGTACAGTGGAGACTAGAGATTAATACCAAACTTATGATCCTATAAGTGGTATTGACATAAGAGAATGGAGATTGAGAATTACATCAAATTTATGATCTCATGAGTGAGATGTCATCAAAGCAATCAGTGGAGATTATTTGAGCAAAGGGGTTGTGTTAGCTCCCAAAATGAATTTGTCACTATGGTTTCATTTTGTGGTTGATAGAATGGCTATTAGTATTGTTCTCAAATTTGGTTTTGAGTTTTTCTAGTAGTAAGACTTAAGTTTTGATTTTTGTCTTAGAAATAAGACGACCCATAAAGGTCTTCTCTTTAAAAAATTTATAAAACGCTTTCAACAGCTAGCGTGTGTTTTAAAGGTGATGGTTAGCTGGTGAAAGTGGTGAGTTTCAACAGCTAAGGAGCATTTCTCACGGGTTGTGCGCTGGTGAAAGCGGCAATTTTCAACAGCTAAGGAGCGCTTCCCACAGGCCATTAGCTGGTGAAAGCGGGAATCACGTGTGTTTTATCCACGTTTTAAAAATATAATGATGATACGATCATCCCATTTCATGCAATCAAGAATTATGCACTGGTGAAAGTGGATAATGATGGAAACTCGGGTTGCACGTCTAAATAGGATTACAAAGCGGATCTTGTTCAGTAACGCATGCTTCAAATCATGGTGTCGAAAATGGCGAATTTGAATCCATTATCGCAGGTACAGGAGCTGTACTACCTGGCTGACAAAATCAAATCGGTTCATCGCTTCCCCAACACGCATCACTCACAAATGTATGCTAAGTTTCTAATGTTGAAAGACAGAGCCGAGTGCTTTCACCAGCGCAAGACCTCGGCCTGAACAATAGTTTGCAGTGATTGGTGTGCAGAGTCATTGCAGGTTTTGAGTTGCATATGGCGAGGAGACACAGTGGGTCTTTACTGAGAAAAGAGTTGGACAGTCTATATTTCCTACAAACACATTCAGAAGTACAGAAACACTTCTCAAACGCAGGTGGTATCGAATTTGTTGAAAGGTTACATAATGGTTGTCATCAATCCATAGCAGAAGCGTTTGCTAAAACGTTTGATGAGAATAAGGCTTGTGTTGGGTCCTTGGAGATCATTGTGGATGAAGCTGCCATCGCTGCAGTGACCAGCTTACCAAGGTCAGGCCAGAGTTGGTTCAAAACAATTGCCACCAAAAACTTAAATTTCAGAACATATTTGAAAGAGGAATTTAGACTTAGTGCATGGAAGAAGAGCATGCCAGTTTCCCATTTAGAGGATGAGTGGAAGGATTTGTTTAAGGGCATCCAACTCTACATAAATTCAGAAGGCAGGTATGACAAACTGATGTTGTATCACTTCAAGCTCCTAGACCATTTCACAGGTAAAACTCTCCTAAACCTACCTTTCTTCTTGCACAAGAGCTTAACTAAGGTCTGTAAAAAGATTAGAGATGAACCCCTAAGCATGAAGAACACTTTGTGCCACGTTTGCCTTATTAAATTGATCATTCTGGAGGAGCTAAGATAGAAGGGAAGGACCTGGAAACATTTTCTGTTTTGGGAGGGCTTTGAAACTCAAACTCAGCCCGTGAATGAACAGGGGAAAGATGGAAAGAAGCAATTGATTCCTCAAAGCAGTTCGAGGAAGAGGAGAACCCTTTCAGGACCTACAGAAGATAGAATCTCTAGTGTGAAATCTCACAGGTCAAAGAAAAAGTTGAATTTTGAAACTACTACAGAGCAGCCTACAGAAAGGAAAACAAACATCTTGAACCTGCCATACACAGACTCGGAACCAGAGCAAGAAGATGAGAGCCCTATCATCAAAAGTCCTGAACATTCCATTTAGTTTGCACAGAATTATGAGACCTTTACTCACACTGAGGAAGGGGAAACATCAAAGAGCACTAAGTCGAAGAAAACACAGAAAATCAAGCATCTCAAAGAGATAATCGCTCAGCAGGAGGTCTTAGAGAGGGTAATAAAAGAAAGATACAAGAAGTTGTCTGATAATTTTGTAGAAACCAATGCTGCATTTGAAAAGCTAGCTCGTGAAAGTGTCAAGGAAAAGAAGAGGAAACAGAAAGTCACCAAAGACTATAATAGTCTATGGTGGCTAGCAAAGTGCCTTAAAAGGAAAATCAGAAAATTGAAGCAAAAGCAAAAATCACACCCAGATTTGCAAGTGCTTGCTCAAGTTGTTGTGAACATACAAGGGGATAAAGCAGAGACACATTGAGTTTTCGATAAAATCGCAGTTTTGGAGGTGAAAGTTCATTTTGGGCTAAGGCAGATCTTTCACCAGCACACAGTGCATTTTTACGACCAGTTAGCTGGTGAAAGGCAGCGCTTTCACCAGCTAACCAGCGAATCCTAAGGCGAGTTAGTTGGTGAAAGCAAAAAAAACATTTTTGGAAGCTAAGGACGGAGCAGGTCATTTTTCACAGGTTCTAAAGAGGTTCCAGAGTACCAAAGGGATAACAACTTGAATGAAAAGGACTCTGCATCAGAGATTCATGGGAGTTTTTGAAAACCACATGCTAAACTGATTTCCTCCAGTATCGACTATGAACATTAAAGAAATACAACTATCAAGACAGGTGCCTTTTCCATGTTTCATAACATCACAGATTCCAGGAGCTGAAGAATACATATGTCAATTTTTGAGATTGAAGACAATTCGAATGCTAGTTTAGTTATTAAGTCTTTATTATCAAGTTTTTAGTTAGATTTGAATTGTTATTTTTAGATACAGATCCAAGTTTTTAGGATCTGTAAAACTGATTGTAAAAGGCTATAAATGCCTATCTTTTCTAAGAGACAAGGGTTCAAACTGGGAGATATTTTGTGCCACTGTATAGACTCTTATTTGCAGAAATAAAGTTCAGTTTCCTTTCGTTTTCAATATCATAATTATCCATCTTTCCCTTTCTGTACTTTGTTTAAGTTTATTTTAGTTCATGAAGACTGTTATCTCTTTATTGAGCTCATAGACTTGAAATTAAAGGATTTCTCTCTATCTTGCATTAAGCCCTACATTCAGTTGTATTTGGAAATCAAGAATAGTGTTCTTCATCCTCTCCTTTCAATTTACTTGATCTGATTATTGTTTCCTGAAAGAACTGTTTCTTTAGATGTATGAGTTGTCTATTACATTGATCATTAAAGACCCCATTGTTCCAAGCATATACACACATTATTTCTAAGTTACCAAGCATCCTTAGCCTACAACCCTAAGGAGTTTCTTGGAGTGATAACAGATTGGACAAGGAGAACTAGAAGAAGTTGTTGCACCTTTATCCAAAGGATTATAAGTACTTTTACTTGTTCTCATTAATAATCAATGCTTGGCCTGTTTCTTTCAAACTTATGTTTGTTCCACATGAGTTTGTTTGTAGTAGATGGATCTATGTTTGAGCTAATCTCAGTAGAGTAGGAAGTCTTTTGTACCTTTGTTTGTTTTACACGACCTATCAGGGAGCTCAAGATCGAAGCTCAACCTAGACTTTACAAGGACAAACGTCGCTACCAAGGTACATATCTTTCACTTTCTCTTTCATTGAGTAGTTTGATTAGATCTAAAAGGAAGTCAGTGTCCATGTTAAGCAATTTTTTGTCCTGGCCTTAGGAGTCTAGAGACCAAGAGGGAATCCACTTGTCCGTAGGGGGATTCACCTACAACACTTTTCCAACCCCCAACGTTTTGATACCCACCTCAATCTCTTGCATGGTGAAGAGCTTAGTAGTAGTGTTGACCAAGGGAGGGGGGTCAACCTTAGGATCTTGCTCATAAATCTTCTTTGCATACTCAAACCATTGATAAGATGTGATATTATTTTCAGTTTGTTTCTTTCTCATTTGAAGTTCCTTCCAAAAACACTTGGGGTTATTTTTCCCCAAGAAAATTAGTTCCCGCCTCCTTGAGATCATGAAATCATTTTTTTTCTTTCTTACAATTTGCTTGTAGGATTTTATGTTTATTTCTTTTTGTCTTGACTCTTTAAAAGTTTTCTTTGTTGTTTTTCATTCCTCATCAAACCAAGCATTAATTGAAAAACAATTTGTTTCAAATTTCCTATTTTTTGTTCTTTTTCATTTTGTAAGTGAGATTTGAATTAACTTTGTTAGATCAAGACTATGGAGGCCCTCGGATGGAATTTTCTCCTTTTTAAATGACCTCTCTAGCGCTATCTTGAAGGTGTTAAATTTTTTTTGAGTCAAAAGAATTCTTCCCTTTGAAGGAGGTTGTTGAATGCACTAATTTTTTGTCCCACGTTGTTGTTGTTCAACCCAATTTAAACTTAAATAGATCGGTCTATCAACTCCCACAGTTGTTCACCAATCAAAACTTCTTCCATTTCTCACACAAGCCATGCGATCAAATTGCATAGGTCTACTACACTTGCTCCATTGTAGGTATTGCAAGTGAAATTACCAGAATTCACCCATCTAGCCAACCCATTACAAATGACTAAGTCAAATGCCCCACATAGAGTAAGCAGTTTCTCCCCAAAAAGGGTGCAGCTTTTGTTGTCCTATGAAACTCTTGTCCACTAATGATTTATTTCTTTTGTAAGCCAAATGGGATTGTAGTCTTCCTTACAACGAAAAATACTATCTTGTTCACTTGTTTCCCTAGCATTGAAATCCCCCACTATAAGGACTTCACTTAGTTGAGAGTACGCTGCAATATCGTTTTTTAAGGCTGCAAATGGGTCTTTGTGGTCAAGCCACCTACTTTTGTAATTTTTTGAAACTTGTGGGAAAAAAACTGTTGCAATTTTGATGGTGTTACCATTTTCTGATATTTTAAACCAAATGAATTGTTTATTTGAGTCTTCTCTTTCTAATTGAATGAGACAACCTTTTTTTTTCCTCACTAAGACCATGATACCCCCGTGTCCTTTACCATTCTCAGCTTCCTTGTTCCACACTGTCATCTTCACATACCCTTCGAACAGAGGTGTCTTGCACCCTTCATGCTCATGTGTTTCCAATACACAAATTATGTCTCTATCTTTCGCAATAGGTGCTAATCTTGTTCCCCACCTCCAAGGATAACCTCTGCAGTTGCAACAAACTAGTCTTAAGGAAACATGGGTATAATCCGATTGCTATTTGTTTTGGCCTACAAGACTCAAAGTTGAGTCTTCACCCCTATTTGCCCATATTGGCCTTGTTGCATAGTTTCTTCTTAATGAATTTGTTGTCGCTTCCTGGCTACCACCTTGTTGTCTTGTTTTAGAATGATGACTGAAAAAGGAAATAACAACTTTTCCTTTGAACAACCATGCCCTTTTTCCCTCATCCCTTGTTGTCCTAACCTTTGACATCTCTTCTTTTCTTTCCTCTTGTTGTCTAATAGTTAAATCTCCGTCTAGAAAAAAGAGAGATCCCCTCAGGAGTTGCTTCTTTCCTAGGAGAATTTTCTTGTCACGTATGCTTGACATGATGACTTTTATGGGCCTAAATCTCTCTCCAATGGGTTTACCCACCCTCCATGCTTGGCAAATTCAACCTTGCCAAAACAACTTGTCCTTCAAAAATTCACTTGCAAGATCGAGAGTACATTCATTTTTTCCATACTCCCTCACACATTTGATAATTATGTTTTCTGCTCTTACTTGTCTTTCTTTGATTTATCTATCTTGTATGTCGTCCCCCTGATTGTTTGTTTATTTTTCCATACTAGCAGAATTACTAAGAACTTGTGCCCAAGTTTTGGAATGTTTTGTAAGATCTCTTTTCTCTTCATCCCTTGATTTAATTCCCTGGGTGTCCGCTTGTTCAATTGTTTTCCCTTCAACTTTGGGTGTTTTAGAGTTCATCCCCTCTCTAATTTCGACAACATAATCTTCCCTGATTTGTTCGACATCCTTCATGCCTAGTCATTCAACGTTTGATGCCAGAAGGGGTTCTTGCAACAATGTCACTTTACCTTTTAAAAATTTATTGTTTTCTGCTAACCCCTGATTTTCTACTGTCAATAGATGGATTTTAAGGTCCCTCTCATTCTCTTTGACTTCCAAAAGCTCCAATATCCTCTTGGCATTTAGTAACTCTTGCACATACAGGTCAGGGGACTAGGCGAGAGGTGTGGATGTGGGACTATACAAGGCATAATCACTATTGTCTTTAATCCCGTTGTTGCTACACCCTTGCAAAAGAGGCTTGTTTGAAATTTTATTACAGAGGACCAATTTTTTCCTTGTCTGCTCCCATTTTAAACGAGCAACTCTACATTTTAAAATACCCTGACACTGTTTGGCATTGACCCAAACCCACTTCCTTGTTTTTCTTGAAGGGAGAATTTTCAGTTGACCCAAATGGTTTGTTTCATCAGAGACAGGTACCTCTTTCCCATTTTTTATGTGTGTTGAATGTATTTCCATCACCATAGGGGACAAGAAAAAACCCAAAAATAAGGATCAAGACAATACCTCTCTGTCTATTGGGAACAAAGGACTGAAAACTGTTCCACCGTGTTCTTAATGTTCCCTCACTTTCTATCATTGTTCCCATCACTATCCCTGTTCCCTCATATATCCATGTTCGCTATCCGTCGCTATCCCTGTGGGGTGCACTGGCCGTTCCCTGCATATGAAAGAGTTTGATTGAGATAAGCTCCTACAACCCATGTTCCAATTGGTGTTCCCTCTTACGAGTTTTGTGCCCACGTTCAAGCTGATGTTCCCTGGTGTTCCAGTCTGTTCCCTGGTCTACGATTTAAGGAAAATTGCTTAGCAGGTCCATTCACAAAGAAATTACAATGAGGGAGATCCACTAGGGAGAGCATATTTGAGGAGGATATTCATAAGAATCCTAAAAGCGGGAGAGCATAAAACACATATTCAGTAATTTCGCGTGTGTAGTTCAATCTGCAACAACGACCGAGGAGTCCATTAGTACATGGAATTCAACGGTGTCTGTCAAAGGGCGGTGCATAAATGACTAAAATCTATGTCCATTAATTAATTGTTTTTCATGATTTAATCAATTATTTTTCACGATTTAGATTTTCAGAGTGTCCCTTTTTCTGCAAATTGTGAAAAGCGTGGGAATTTCTCCTTTTATTTACATTATAAGAAAAACATACACAATAAATGTGTTCTTCACCTAACTAACTTACTAGTAACGTTCCAGCATAACCTTCCATAGCCTTTCTAGGATACCATTCTTCGTGTATTTGACGAGCTCTTGCAACCCAACTTTCAAAGAATGTTCGACATTTTAATCGAATGCAAAACCCTACACTTTCCAAAACACTTACGATATTATATAGTTATAGGTTAAATGTTTATGAAATGATGATTTTTTTTTAGGGATATTTGCCTGAAATTTGGTTTGGTTAGAAATTGTTAAATTCGTAGATTTGAGTGATTATTTAATATGAGTGCTTCAACGGTTTTTCAGCATGTTGAATTTATTTCTGCATTCAAAAATAGATTTTGAACAACAAAAAATAGTGATTAGTGTAAATTTATATAGTCGGATTCCCACAAAAAAAAACCATTTCATAGCTAGACAAAGTCTATCATATATACCAAAACTTTTTGCTATTCAACATGAAATTATAATCAATCTTCAACAATGAAACTTTTTACTAGTATTTTTTTAAATGAAAAAAAAAATGGAAGAAAAATATATCACTCCATTACTTTTTTTATTCGAAGTGGATCCAAAAAAAGTGAATAACAAGTGGATCCAAACAAGATGAATAACAAGGTGAATGGTTTGTAAATCTTAATAACAAAAGCAAATTGACAAATTAATAAAGAAATAAAAATAAAATGACGCTACAAGTTTTAAGAGGAAAAAATTGAATGAAAAAGAAAAATAAACATAGGAGAGAAGAGAATTGGGAATGAGAAATGAAAAGTCAAGTTTTTTTTATTTTTTTTGGGCCATTCCAGTTTTTTTGGCCTTTCCATTAATTGCATTCACAAAGGAATTTTTGTTGACCAAGAGGTGCTAATGCACAGGGTTTTGGTTGTACAATTTGTGAATGACCATAGAACCATGTGTTGCACTATAACTTGAGATTGTTGAAATGAAGGGTGAGAAACCATTAGAATTTGGTTCTCTTGTTTAGTTTTCAAGGTTCATTATGATTAATGGTTGTGTATTTCATTTTGTATGAATGCATAGCTCATAGCTATACTCCATTACTGTGTTCATTACATGAAATGTGTAATTACTAGAACTAAACTATACTGTAGATTTAGTCCATCCAAGGGACATGGAGCAAAATCAACCGCTCGCTTACAAAATGTGCAATTGACATAATGATTTCCTAGATAATTATGCATAGTAAAACAAGGTCATTGCATTGTGTAATTAATCTAATGACAATCTCTAGTAAATGAAGATTTGGTTTTTATTCTCATAACTAGCATCCAAAAGAATGGTTGGTCACTGAAATTCGATCAATTTGTGTTGTTTTGTTGTGAGGATGAGCAGTAAGCATTGTTGAGATTGTTTTGTCCTTGTTTTAAATACCCAACATTAGTATATTGATTGGAACAACACCATTGTCACGCAGATGTACACACAAAGCAATATGTTGTTATATATAGCATTAATGAAATCCAACAGTCAATGAACCTAGTCCGTCCATCTCATTTCATTGCTTTGATGAGATCATTGGCTGTAGAAATAGAGTCGTTGCATTTCTCCAGCTAATTTATATCTTTAGAATCTTGTGTTTGTCAACCCTCTTATTCCTCAAATGTTGTGCAAATTATGTGACTAGTACTTTTCCATTGTGGAGTTTTATTGTTGCTCGTGCATTTTATATAGGTGAATGAAACAATTGAAATCATTGTCTCTGCTTCTTCTTAACCCATTGACCCCTGTGGCATAAGAAATTACCATCCAATGATCTATTGAAAATTCGTGGGATTGAGTTGCCTTGTGAATAGAGCACAGCCGAAGGGATTTGTGTCTCATGCTCGCAATTAGAATCCTTTGCAAATCGGACCTGCNGTCCTGCCTGTGTAGGAAACCAGGACACCTGGCTATCCCACTGTAGCATGTCCAAAAAACTATAGAGAGCATAGCACCACCCTGCCCATAGGAAACCAGGGGGTATATTCTTGTTTAACCGCAATATGATAATGTAGATTCTAAGACTATCCAGACTAACACCTAGTGGACTATATTCCTGATAAATTACGACAGAAAACATAAAGAAAAGCATGCAGACCCTAAGACCTGTTAACCGACGCTCCCATTGGCGTCCTTCGCTTCTTCTGCACGGACTGGAATTGCAAATGGCTGTGCACAGGTAGGACATTGGCGTTTGGGCGTGTCGTTGGAATAAGCCGCATAGAGCATATCTAGGCGCTGGCTTACGCAGACCGCTCGAAAAATCTGGTCGTCAACCAGACTTCGGACTTCAAAGATGAGCTGCAACTGCTCCGGGAGTAAGAGAGGTGGTGAGGGCGGCCTCGATAGCTTGTCGTCGCTTCCCAGTTGTCCTGCGTCCCTAACTTCTCTGGTGTCCATCTATGGCTCCTCCTCGATGATGCATGTCGCTGCGCAAGGGTCTAAGGAGTCTTTGGCGCAGGGGTCGGAGGAGTCCTTGCCGCGGGGTGCTGTCTCAGAGCTGATGAAGCAGGTAGGGGGGTCCCAATTATCAGGGACTGTAAACATTTTCCCTTCTGAGAAATCCGGTGGGAGCTCAATGCTCAAGTCTTCTTCCACAATTGTGTCGAGAGGTGAGCCTGCGGCCTTAGTCGCCTGTCGTCATCGTTGCCTTGCTAAAGTCATTGCGCACTTGAAATCTCGGTGTCGTTTCCTTCTGGAGGCGGCTACATACCAGCCAGCCCCCCTACGGGGTCACCCCCTCAATCTCGGCATGTCTGGAACGAAGGTTAATGCTAAGTCGTTGAAAGCTCGATAGCAGTCTCGCTGCTTGGGAAGCTGCCAGAACACAATAGAACTCTCGAAAAGGCTGATGGGAGGATAAGCCGCGATTAACGCCATTAAAGCCATGAGCTTAATGCTCTGGCTGGACGGACTGAAGGCGCTCGTGCAGGGGTGCATCGGAGGATGGAGGCGGTAGGAACTGATGCTCATATTAACTCGCGAAGTGTGTGGTGAGGGCCGATATTAATGGCCTCCCACACCCCCTCGCCACGTCCTTCGCCACGTCCCTCACTCTCGGCGTGTGTCACCCCATCCGGGGTTGGGAGATATTTACCGGCCAGTAGCTTGTAGCGGTTGTAGAGATCAGAGGGCTCTGTGCTTCTGGTGTCCCAAGTTATGTGCTCCCTTTCCCTGTGTACACCCTCATTGGCTAGGAGATCGGCTACTGTGTTTGCCTTCCTTTTAACGTGGGAGGGGATGACACTGATATTGTGCCTGAGTAAGTTTTGGAAGTCTTCTAACAATCCTGCAAGGCGCCAGCTGGGAGATATTTTGTGTGGGTGTTCCCCATGCAGGATCTTTGTGATGAGCTGGATGACTATTCGGGAATCCCCTTCCAGAATGATTTTGTGACTGGTTAGGGAAATTGCTTGTAGGAGTCCCTGTAGGAGCCCTGTGAGTTCCGCAACATTGTTTGTAGTCTCTCCTAAATATCCCACACTCATAGCTAGGATTTCCCCGGTGGAGTTCCTGATGACCGCTCCATAGCCAGCCGGTCCAGGGTTGCCTTTTGAAGCTCCATCGAAGTTGATTTTTATGAATCCAGCTGGAGGGGGGGTCCAGAGGGTGGGACTGGGGAAGTGGCTCTTGGGAGGTCGAGATATCACCGAGTCTTTTAGGTTGAGTTACCAACCTTGGAAAATGAGTGCCTCATCCCGGTTGCATTCTTTGTCTCGAGGTTGCCAGTTCTTGCTTTGAATTGTTTCTCTGATGAGCTTGGCAATTGTGCTCTAGGTTGCCTCTGCCGGGGAGTGCTTCGAGTGAAAGATGCGTTTGTTCCTCTCCTTCCATATCTGCCAAAGAATGAAGCCTAGGAGTAAAATCTAGATATGGTTTAGAATGGGGTTGTTGTAAATGATTGAATCCCAATTTTCTATGGTGTCTCTAATACTGCCATGGTTTTGGTTGGAACGGCGCATGATTTGTGCTCCCCGGTCCCAAATTATTTGACTGTAGCTGCATCCGTTAAAGAGGTGTTCTTTAGTTTCTTCTTGGGATTGACATAGAACGCACATGGATGGTCCAGTGAATCCTCTTTTCCTGAGGTTGTCCCATGTTAAAATTTTGTTGTGGATGATTATCCAGAGGAAGGTGGATACCTTGGGCCAGAGCTCTTTACACCATATCTTACTCCAGATATTATCCCCTTGCTGATTGTTGTGGTTACAGTGTATGCCATAGGCTTCCTTTACCGAGAAGTTGCCTGAAGCTGAGTGTCCCCATCTGAGTATGTCAGATCCCTCTCTCCGGGGGATTTTCCTGTGTCCCGCCTCTTGCTGCCAGGCAGGCAGGTTTAGATCAGGGGGTGTGCCTAGCTCATGGTTGGAGGTTTTCCATTGTCGCCAAGTGTGTTCTGCTGCCGCGGGTTGCCAGAGATCACGTACCTTCATCGCGGGAGTCTGGTTGAGGGTGAAGTGGAGGGGTGCAAGTTCTGCTAAGTCCTATAGAGGATTAAGTTGTTTCCACGAATCTTGCCAGAACCTTGCACTATATCCATTGCGTATTTCCCAAAAGGCGTGTTTATGTATCATATCTTTGTTTTGCCAAGCTGTGTTCCAGATGTTCGAGCCCTGAATTTTGATGTTGTGTCTGATTAGTTGATCTGGTTGCGTTGTAGGAGCATATTTGTTCTTCTAGATTTGAGCCCATAATGCCTCTGGTGTTTTCATCCACCTCCACCATATCTTGGCTCCCATTATCTAGTTGAGCTTTCCGGGGTCCTGTAGCCCGAGGCCTCCTCTGCTTTTTGGTGTGAATACCTTCTCCCAACACACTAGGGCCCATTTATTCTTGGCCTGCACTCCTTGCCAGAGGAAATTTTGTTGGATGTTTCTGATTGCTTTGATGATGTGCTTGGGGGCAGCCAGCGCCATGAAGAGGTAGGTGGGAAGGGTTTGGAGGACTAACTTTAACAGGACTAATATGGCTGCAATGTTTAAAGGCCTGAATGCCCAGTTGGATAATCTGTTGGAGATGGAGATAAGGAGGTTGTCCCAGGAGATGGTTTTAGCGGGTGCTCCAGTGAGGGGAATACCCAGGTAGTTGGACGGAAGGGAGCTCTTGGGGATTCCCAGGATTCTGGAAATATGTAATTGGACTGCAGCGGGGGTGTTGAAGAAGAAAAGCTTGGACTTTTCTAGATTCAGAGTCATGCCCGAGGCCTCAGTGAAGTCTGAAAGGATGGAGTTGAGTTTGTGGGCTTCCCGTGCAGTAGGGGAGTTCATTAGAAGGGTGTCATCAACGAATTGGCTATGTGAGGGGGCAGGCCTTATGTTGTGCAGAGGTAGGCCTATAAGGGTGCCTTCTAGTACTGTTGATTTAATATAGCAGCCCAAACCTTCCGCCATTAGAACAAAGAGGAAAGGTGAGAGTGGATCGCCTTGTCTAATGCCTCTGGAGGCCAAGAAGGGGCGCGAGGGGACTCCATTGACAAGGATTGAGAAGAACGCCAAAGAGGTGAGGTTCAAAATCCAGTTTACCCAATCATGGTCAAAACCAAAGGATTCTAGTATAGCACGGAGGTACTGCCAACTGGCTCTGTCGAAAGCCTTTGAAAGATCGAGTTTGATTAACATACCTGGAGTTTTTGTTGTCTTGAGAGAGTTGACCACCTCATTAACCAATATGATGCTATCCATTATCTGCCTTCCTTCTATGTATCCAGCTTGTTCCTTGGAGATGACAAAAGGCAAAATTGGCTTGAGTCGATTTGCAATTACCTTGGTGATAATCTTGTAGATGACGTTGCATAAGGCAATGGGTCTAAATTGTTTGGGGTTCGTGACCCTTTCCTCCTTTGGGATGAGGGTGAGGAAAGTGGCATTGAAGGCTTGGAGCACTTGTCCTGACGATATGGATTCTTCAACCACCTCCCAAACATCCTGGCCTATAATATCCCAACAGTGGTGAAAGAAATCTGTAGTGAAACCATCGGGGCCTGGTGCTTTAACTGGGGGCATGTCTTTTACTGCTTTGTCCACTTCTTCCTTGGAGATTGGTCGATTGAGAGCTGCATTTTGTTCTGGCGTGATTAACTTGGGGATGTGGCTGGTAACTCGGGAGATTGCGTCATCCATGGCCCCGTTATTTTCCGTGAGGAGGGTGTGATAATATCTGTGGAGCTCCTCTTCAATGCGCTCATGGTCCCTTATTGTTTGGCCCTGCTCGTCCTCCAGATGTGTTATTCTGTTGATGTGTCTTCGGTGTATCATGGTTCTGTGAAAGAATTTGGTGTTCTTTTCCCCTTCCTTGAGCCACTGAACTCTAGATTTCTGTCTCCAGAGGATTTCCTCTTGCCTCTTTCGTTGCTCAAGTTGCAACTGTAGCTGCTCTTCTTCCTGCATGAGTTCAGTATTGCGAGCGCCTGATATAAATATTTTTTGTATTTCGGCTAGCCTGAGTTCTGCATCTTTGATGGCTTGGAGGATATTGCCGAAGGTGTTCTTGTTCCAGTATTTGAGCTTTTGCTTGAAATTTTTAAGTCTTTGTTGGAATCTGTACATCTTGGTGCCCTCGTCAATCTCGGATTGATTCCACCAGATTTGTGCTAGTTGATGGAAGTCTGGGTGTGTGAGCCATAATTTTTCAAACCTAAAGGGTTTGAATTTTGGTGTCGCTTCTATGGCGATTTGGAGGGCTATCGGCCAGTGGTCCGAGCCCGTTCTGGGAAGAATTAAGCTTTCTATGCATAGATCTCTCTCAATCAAATGTTCTGTTACAAAAAAGCGATCGAGTCTACAGGCTATATGTTGGCTGCCAGATCTGTGATTAGACCAGGTGAAAGTGCCATTGATATTCTCTATGTCTACTAGCTTTAGCTGTTCAGGGAGGGTTTTGAACTTACCACTGTCTTGCTCGAGTCGCTTGTTGCCTCCCATTTTTTCCTCCAGTGACATTATCATATTAAAATCGCCTCCTAGGATCCAGTTGGGCGTGTTCACCAGTGCTTTGACTTGGGCCAGCTTTTCCAAGAATTTATGCTTTTCCTGTTGTCCTTGTGGGCCGTAGACGTTAGTGATGGTCCCCTCCTGATTCGAGCGTATTATTTCAAAATGTGCTGACAGGGTGCCTGTTGTGGAGAAGGGTCCATTGAGAATCATGTGGTTGGGGTTCCACAATATTGCTAGACCTCCCGCTGCTCCCACAGAGTCCGTGTAAAAATACTGACATCCTTTCCATATTCGTTGCATTATGCTCTCAGCTTCCAATCCAGTGCATTTAGTCTCCTATAACATTAGAATATCTGGGGTTTCCTCTTTGATGCAGTCTCTGAGGATCCTTTGCTTGGATCTTTCGTTAAGCCCTCTAATGTTCTAGGAGATGACCTTCATCATTAAGAGGAGGGGTGTAGGTGGAGGTATCCCTCCGAGAGCTTATGTATCTGCCCTGAGTTGATCATTAGATTCTCGACTTCTTTGATCAGTTGATGAACTGGTTTTCGACCTCATCTTTTGCCTTCTCGTAGAATTTTTTTGGAGCTAGAACTTGACTCTGTGGCAATGCCTAGGCGCGTTGTGGAGCCCGCCGTTGAGTCGAGGAAGATCTTGTGAACCTTTCTCAGTTGTTCTTTCGGGAGACCTTGCAGGTCCCTCTGGTCAAATCGGACCTGCTGTTAACGTAACCCTGCAACAACGCATAAATTGATGTGAAAAAAATCATTGTGGGGATCGTGCTCCAAGTGCAATTGGATGTTCCCGTAGCCATTGGTTTGTCCTCTAGTTAAAGGATGGTCAAAGAAGATGTACAAAGCATAAACAACGCTGGAGCGATATGTTGTTGAAGCCATTCTGCTCTTTATTTGAGATAGAGAGATGCACTTAGCTGTCACTAGTTTGCCTTTCGAAAATAACAAGGTGTTGTGTTTTGTACATTTCATCAGTAGAGTGAGTAAAAGACACTTTTTAAGTCATTCATTTTTACTTGTTGATGAATGGACGCATAGCCATTTATTATATGCCTTCTTGGTGATTAATGACATAGGATCTTAAACTCAAAGACTATATTCTCATTGCATTGTCAATGGAGTGCTTGTGTGCAAGTTACATAGAGAAATGAGTCATATCAATTTTGAAGAAAGATAAGACCGAGAATAAAGATCAAAGTTCATTTCTGCGGAGGATATGTGTTGGTGGGACATGTGGGCTATAAGTATGGGTAAAGTGAAAAAGAGAGAAAGGTTGGAATACTTAAGGGTTATTAATTTGCAACTCCATGAAGGGAACAAATACTTGAAGGAGAAGGCATAGATGTTTGATTGAAGTATAACACAACTAGAAAAAGACCCCGAGACCTCTGTAAAATTGTTGTCATTGCTAAAGAATTGCTTCATTGAATGTCAAGACTTCCTCCTTGTTATGGTAAATTGGGACAAGAACATAGTTTAGCTTGTGCAATTGGGGGAGAAGGTCATCTAGATGGATAGTTGATAAGAGGATAAGTTCACTCAAATGATGGTTAAGTTGCACCAAGAGTTGGTACAAAAAGATGAGGAATTGGTTAAGCTACAGGTAGTTGTTCAAGGGACCAAAGAAGCAGAGGAACCTTCCATTTCTATCGTAGAAGTAGATACTAATTGAGACAAACATGGTAAGTTCATATTCCTTAGACCTTTCTCAAGAATATTTTGGTGATTTTGAAAAGCATACTAGATGCATTGGTTCCAAGTTCTTAAGGTTGATGAGCTAAGATGGACAAGGGCTAGGCAAGAGAAGTCAAGGCATCATAAGTCCTATTGTCTCTGAATTGAGGGTCAACTATGAATGTTGACCAATACCACCAAGATTGCATTTTTGAAGGTGAACAAGAGTTGGCTTGCTCATCAGAAGAAAGAGCAACATCAAATGAAAATGGTAACACACTACCACTTCAACCTTCTTGTGGTAAATTGCAGAAAGGAGTGTAGAGAATCGACCTATATTAACACTTGGAAGTAGTGGCAAGCCCAACTGGAACAAGAAGAAGAAGACCAAGAGGTGTACATCAAACATGACATCTCTTGTTTATCATCGTTGTAAGAAGAAAGGCCTTTGAGATGCCAATTTTTGGTATTTTGAAGGATGTGCATTATGTGGGAAGAAATACCATCTTGATGCATCTTGCTAGGAGAAACAAGCCACATATCATAAACCTAAATAGTCTTAAAAGAAGAATGGTGGGAAGACTTCCCCAATAGAACAACAAACTTAGAGGCACATGGAGAAAAAGATAATGTCAATTAGTCCATGCAACAATAGAAACTTTTGCCAACACTGCAAGTTGAGCTTCATCCCATGACCGCACAACGAAGAGAAGAGTATGGAGGGTGAATCCTAAATAAGATGAAGAGCTCATTGTATTTTTATCCCAAGGAGCAACATGGGGTTATAGTAGCATAGGAGGGAAAAGTCATCAATGAAGCGGACAATTGATCTAACTATTGCCTTCAATCTTCCAATAGAATATTCCCTTCTTGGAAATGTGTTGGAGATTGGTGCACAAAGGTCAATGACCTTAGGGTTCCTTGGAATTCCATGGTAGTCGAAAAAGAAAACAAAATGTTAAATAATACATGTTTCACTAAGTTGTCTACTAGCCATTCCTTGTATTGTCTAAATCTTGAGGCATTCCCTCCTCGAGACTATAGGCATTGATGGACCATCCACAACCATACATTGAATGATTTGTTTACTGTTGTGGGTAGAAGAAGGTGATATGATTGAACATGAAGGAGATGCTATGATTGTAGATGAAGGTTGTCATCCATATGACATTGGTGTAGAGATAGTATGCTAGGAAAGAACATGTGAACATTGGATTTGTTCGTGTTGGAAAGCAATTGATGGTATATGATCGTTGGGATCTCATGGTTGAATGAGTGATGCATACAGTCAACAGTGAACAAGCAAAGACCAAAATTCGACTTGGCTTCCATTGTCTACCAAGATGGAATGTCTCCAAGTTTGAGAATGAAAGAGACTTTCCTGTTGAAGATGATAATTGTATTTTAATTGAAGAGTTCATATTTGAAGATTGCTCTAAGTAGGGAGTTAGTGAGAAGATATTTGTGTTGTGGAAACAAGCGAGCTAGAAACTAGAGCTGGACCCAAAGAATGTATTTTAATTGAAGAGTTCATATTTGAAGATTGCTCTAAGTAGGGAGTTAGTGAGAAGATATTTGTGTTATGGAAACAAGCGAGCTAGAAACTAGAACTCGACCCAAAGCCAAGACCAGAGCCAAAAGCTAGAGTTGAAAGCCATGCTCAAGAAGGCACTTGGTTTCCTTGAAGTTTTTGGAGACCAAAAGAGGTGTGATCTGAACAAGGCAAATGACTTATAAATCCCAATACTAAAAGCAATTTGATAATTAATGAAGGTTAAATAAAAATAAAAGTACTATGCAAGTTTTAAAAATCAAAGAAAATTGAAAAATAAAAATAGGAGAGAAGGGAGCTGGAATGGGAAATGAAAAGTCAGATTTTTGGGTTTACCTAATATTTGCCTATATCTACGAAGGGCCTTTTCCTAGCCAAGAGATGAGAATGCACATGAGCCTTGTTGTGTAAACTGTTGAATTGCCATAAAACTATCGTGGGTCGTACGCCTTCATTGTGGAGTTCTATCGCTGCTCGTGCATTTTATATTGGATTCTACAGGTGAATTAAACAATTGAAATCATTGTCTCTGCTTCCTCATAACCCATCAACTGTTGTGGCATGATAAATTACCATCCAACGATCTATTGACAATTCGTGGGAGTGAGTCGCATTGTGAGTAGAGCACGACAGAAGGGATTTGCGTCTCATGCTCTCCATTAGAATCCTTTGCCACTATCGAACCTGTTGTTAACGTGACACCGCAACCACGCAAGAATTAATGTGAAAAAAATCACAGTGGGGATCGTGCTACACATTGTTGGGCAACAAGGAGAGGGCGATCGAAGTGTAATTGGACGTTCCCATATACACTGGTTTGTCCTCTAGTTAAAGAACTATTTGATTTACTGTGTAAAAGTTGATCGTTGTTTGGGGTCCAACTTGTCAGTGTTCTATACTTTCACATCTTCGTGCATTTTGTCTCCAAAGTCAATCACATTTGATTAGGCCTAAGGGGTTTTTGTTTTAATGGGGGAGTGGGTTCCCTAATTCTTTATTAATTGTAAATTCGTATGTTTTATTAGAATTCTAGAAGATTGAATTAGTTGGGTTGGAATATATGTAATTGAGTTTGTTCTAGAGAGTTATGAGTACTTAGATTGAGATTTAAATCTCATGAGGATTTTGTGGATCTACAGATCTTAGGAGTTGTTGTTGAAGATATTGAAGATCTGGAGGATCCTAGGGATTTGTGTGAGATTTTTCAAGATTTAAAACATGTTATGGTTTCAAAGTCTTTTGTTTAAATGTTGTAGGAGAATTCTCTTTCTGAATCGTGTATGTAGGTTTTAGAACTAGATCAGTGTTAGAAAACGAAGAAACCAATTGAAACCCCATTGCAACAATCGAGGATAATGGCCATCGATCGTTGATCCCATTATAGATCAATGATCCTAATTCGTTTGATCGTAACCAAGTGTTGATTCTAAAGGAGCAGCGGTGAGGATTATTGATCGTTTGATCCCTATCGAAATTCATTTGTAATCGTTGGATCTTGGGATCAACGCAGAGGAAGCATCGAGGAATAGTGACCATCCGATTAGGACGAAGACTTAATCGTGACCATCGATTATAGTGCCAAGGTTCTGGTCAAGTGGTCTAAGATGGACGATTGATATTAGATCTGGAAAGGAGGTTTTCCAGATCAACGACCAACATCAAGTTTCATTCGGAGTCTGATGTGATAGTGTAAAGGCTTTTAAAGCAACGTGTTCAAAGTCAAGTTGGAAGAACGCTACGACGAGGAGTTATGATCAACGGTGAAAGTTAATTATGAGTGGCGAGATCAAGTGTTCCTGAAGTGGACAATTGGAAATATTTAGAGTGAAGACTGAAGGAAACTCAGATGAAGTTCAACCAATGGTCCAGATTGTAGAAGAGAGGCCCTGACAAACGGTCCAGATATGTTCGGAGTAACCCAGGTCAATGCTAAGAAAATGATGCATGGAGACATCTTATTGGTTCTTGGAGTAGAACCATCAGAGTCCATAAGCTGGAGGAACTCCGATAGAACAACACCGATGAACGACCGAGATCTATTTGGAGTGAAATAGATAGACGACTCTGTGACATACACATGGCAGATGACAAAAGAACATGATTAGTCAAATCAACGAATGTAAGTGTACGCGTGGCAGTTTGATCCACAAGTGTAATTGAGACATGTGGAAAACAGATGACAACATATCCTTAGAGTGGAGCTTTTGAGTGGGATCTAGTCCGTTGGGTCAGGACAGTTTCAGTCCTGTGTTTGTTTACTGATAAAGAAGTGTCGATGACAATACTGTTAGCGTGAAATATATAACACCTGGTCACAGAGAGGATTGGGGATAATCACGCCGGGACTTGAGATATCATTAGGCCAAGGCAGTAAAGTGTTGTGGTTTTTCCCCGATAGAAAAACGCAACGAAGATACAAGCACTTGGTTATGGGACGAGCTTTTATGAGGGACAAAGGAGCGAATGCCGATGAGTGAAGGAGCCGAAAAAATAGAGTTTGGTGCAAGATTCTAGCAGTTGGTCATGTGCAAAAGGAAGAGCGCAATGCCAAAGGAAAAATCTAAACATTGGGGTTGTAAAGAGGAAGACGATCGTTGATTCAAGAGGTGCCAAAGATAAGCACCTTTTCGGCACATTTTTTAATTTTGTGCGCCACCCATTTCCACGTCTCATAGCGGTGGCGCGTTGGTAGCTTTGGTTATTATTGTGGTTGGGGGGGCGGATGGCCCGGGGTCAAACCCGCGGGCTTCCCCTCCTTGGCCCGATTTGGTATATATTGGTTTTATCATATTGTATGTATGCGGTGGTATACCATATGTTTATTTAACATGGTTTAAATACCATTGTTGGCGCATAATTTGGGTTTAAATATCCTTGACCACCCCATTTCTAATCATATTCCACTAACTCACTAACTTTGATGAAATTTCAACTGCTGATATCTTTGTCATCTAGATGTCATTTTTCCTGAAACGAACGTCACCGGAAAGCTGTTGACGAGCTCTTCCCCTTTGTAAGCTTTACTTTGCATTTTGAATACTTTAACTCTATTAAATTTTGAGATGATCCCCCTGGATCATACAACTTCGCTTCCATGGGTGTATTCATGGACTTGCATTCCAGCATGTCGAATCTCTTTTAAGATTTAGACCGTGTACTTCCCTTGGTTAAGGAAGATCCTCTCAGGACTTTTCCATACCTCAATACCTAAGAAATAATGCATTATGCCAAGGTATTTCATTTCAAATTATGAGGCAAGTCTCTTTTTACATTCAGTGATGAGCTTTTATTCTCCAGTTAAGAATAAGTCATCCACATATAGCAGTAAGATTACTGGCTCATTATCCATAATTTTGAAGTAGAGTTTTGAGTCTGCTTTACTCTTGGTAAAGCCTAAGCTCGTCAAGAAACTGTCTATATGGCCATACCAAGCTCTAGGAGCTTGCTTCAATCCATATAAGGCTTTCTTCAATCTACAGACATGAGACCTCATGTTTTCAACCTCAAATCCATGAGGTTTCTCTGTATACACTTCCTCTTCGATGACACCATTTATGAAAGTTGTCTTCACGTCCATCTGGTGCAGCTTCCACTTCATCTTAGCTGCAAGAGCTATGACGGTCCTGATCGAAGTGTATCTGGCCATAGGAGTGAATGTCTCTTCATAGTCAATGCCTTCCTTCTGGGAAAATCCATGAGAGAAAAATCTTGCTTTATACTTCTCAATACTTCCATCAACAACATGTTTTATTTTGAAGAGTCATCTGGAGGATACCACATCTTTATTCTTCGGTCTGGGAACTATTTCCCATACTTCATTCTTCATTATGGATTGGTGTTCCTCTGTCATGGCATCTGCCCATTCTTTTCTCTGAATGGCTTCTTCAAAGTAGGTAGGCTCCTCTTCTAGGAGATCATACATCAAAGAAATATAACTGGAGAATGACTTTGGTATTTTCACCTGTCTCGTAGTTCCTTCGGGAACACCATATTTCTCTCCATCTTGAATAAGCTCTCTAGGCCAAGCTGGATTTCTTTTATGGAGGATCGTCATCTGAGGAGGTTCTTGCACTTCTATTATATCATGGTCTTCTAGAAGTTCCTCATCAGGGGAAGTTACGACTTCCCTCACTGGTTCTGCAGCTCTGGGAACTTCCCTCACTGCAGTATTGGGGATTACGGGTTCCTCTTCATATACCTCTTCAATCTGGCACAATTTAGATTTCTTGAGCACTGCATCTTCATCAAAGGTCACATCCCTTTTGATCTCAATGTGATGTTGACCTGGTATATAGATTCTGAAGGCCTTGGAGACTTCACAGTATCCCACAAATATTCTCTTCTTTCCTGAAGGGTCCAACTTGTTTCTCTTTTCTTTAGGTATTTGAATAAACATTGGACAACCAAATATTTTGAGATGGCTTACCTCTGGCTTCTTTTCGGTGTCTTGAGCCCAAGTGCACTATGGGACAATCAGTTCTGCACATAAACAGTTGGCATTACTGCTTCTGCCCATAAGCACATAGGAAGATCTTGATCATGGATCATAGTCCTCACAACTTCCAGTATGGTTATGTTCTTCCGTTCAGCTACACCGTTTTGTTGAGGATCCTCTTGATCCCAACATCTTTATAGAAGTTCACAAACTCTTTTGAGGTATATTCTCCTCCATTATCTAACCTGAGTATATTAATCTTCCTTACAGAAAGGTTCTCTATCAAGGCTTTGAATTCCTTGAACTTGATGAACACTTCAAATATATCCAGGTCTTTACGAGAATAATCATTAATGAATGATACAGAGTATACATACCCACTAATGGAGGACGATGGCTTTGGGCCACATACATCTGAATGAATGAGTTCTAGGACTCCTTCTGCCTTGTTGTCCCTCTTTGGAAACGGGTTCTTGATGTTCTTCCCTTGTGCACATCCATTGCATACGTCTTCATGGTCACCTTTGAGTTCTAGTAAACCTGTGACCGCTTTGCATATGTATGGTAGTTCCTTGTAGTTGATGTAAGCTAATATTCTATGCCAATATTCTTCAATGGCGTGGATCATGGTATCTTTTGAGTGACCCTATAGCTTATGCAAGCCACCTTCTTCTCTTCCAATGATGATTGCTTCATTTATGGTCTCTTCTTTATCACGTTGCCTTATGCAACCTTCACTATAGCTTTCCTCAGGGTTATTACATGTGACCTGGAGCAAGGTCAACAAAACAGCAAGAAAGAATAATATCTCTCTAATAATATAAAGCAATAGCACGAACAATCATCCTAGTAGCTCCTTTAGAGCTATCACTTATAATTTATCTGAAGCAAATATTAAAGGTAAGGAATACAATACGAGATGAGGTCAACACTCTCATAGTGTTGTGACCAA
>SNQJ01S0097760.1:0-11824 GCA_010110895.2 Picea sitchensis | reverse complement strand
ATGTTTTGGGAACTGAGTCATAATATCATCAGTCTTCACTCTCATACACCTCTGAGTAAACAACAACCACTAAAATCAACGGTTAACTAAAATTTATTAGACTTTTTACATCTTTGTTAGCAAACCTACATTAGTTTAAGGTGTAGGGATTTGGAATAGGTTGAAAGGATGAATTTCCAAAAGATATCAAACAAACTTATCATCTTGTGATAGGGAGAAAAAATCCAATTGTCGTATAGGATTTCTGGGATCCCCCTCTCACACAGGGGTTACACACGAGGTCGCATTCAGGATAATTACGGAGATTATCCCTCCATAGTTCAACTGTTTTTAGTGGTCAGATCGTATATTGGGGGTCACTTGAGGGTATACCCACGATTATGTATGGGAGCCTCTCGAGTTGATTTCAGACTTGTTATCCTGCCCATACGTTCAGATCAGACTGTCGACTGTACCCGCTCAGGGGTTGACTATGAGTTGGTGACCTTAGTAGCCATAATCTTTAGGGTCTCACAAAAGGTGATAGTGAAGGGAAGTCTCACTGTACCTGGAACATACGTTGGTCAAACTCACTTGGGCTCCTTGGAGGCTAAATCCACAATTATTGCATGGAAGCTTGCACCAAGGCGTAAGTCCATTAAGCAGGTCGCCAACGTAACTGATCCAACCGCTCTACCCCTACCTCTTCCTATTTTGATCTCGCGACATTGGATTTCATCACCAACTAGTGGTTTCATTGTGGGAAGGTTTTGTTTGATTGTTTGTTTCTCAGATTCATAACGTTTGTTGGTTGTGTTACTTAGCTGACCTTAGGTCGAGTCAGTGTTAATGGCATCAAATCCTGAGAGTACCAATGGAGGGACCCCTTGTCCCAGGAAACCTTATACATTTCCTTCGTTTGGAAACTTTGGTCCTCCGTACATTGCCACACTGAGTCTTCCAGGACTCACCATCGGATTATCGGTTTGGTTGTTCCCCACTCTGGTGATCTCGAATCCTCCCAATGTTTCAACTGCACCTAATACTTTATATGTCAGTACACCACCCACACATCAACATCACGTCGAATTTTCACCTTCTTCACCCATTAAGTCTCCTTCCATTTATCCTTCTTCGCCTAGTGAAATCTCTAAAGCAAGTATCCAGGCTGATCAGAAGAAGAAGAAACAGAAAGAGAAGAAGAAGAAGAGCCCGAAAAGGACCAAGGCCCCAACAACATCAGATGTTGGATCCCAACAACTAGCTATTGTTATTAGTACTAGGAGTGTTGATGAGGTCAAGAAGATTAAAATAAAGAAACTGAAACCCAAATTCCCTTGCAGTCTTTGTAAGGGTGACCACTTTCTGAGGGATTTCCCTGGTATTCCCAAGGTCTTAGAAATGTGGTTCTCCATGTCATTGGCCTCTGTTGGTCATGCCGATGATACCCTGTCAACTAGTGACGATAAGGTTGGTAAGAAAAAGACAATTGTCAAATTCCCTTGCATGTTATGCAAAGGTGATCATTATTCTCACCTTTGTCCTCGCATGGACGATGCTTCTTCTCTTTTGGAAAAACTTCAACTTCCATAAGGTTATCATAATCTTTCCCCCAACCCATCGTTAGTTGAAGGACTGGTCAATCTGATTCCATTCCCAATCAGTCTGGTTGATCAGGTGGTCAATCTAGTTTCCTCCTCGATTGAACCACAAACCCAAGTAGTTGATCCAATTCCGTCATCGATCAACCCTACTCTTCATCAAAAGATTGTAACCCAAGTAGTCGACCCATTTTCATCCTCGGTCAACCCCACTCTCCTGTTAGAGAGTGAAACCAAAGCAGTCAATCCCACTCCTCCTTTGACGAGTGCCAAAGTGGTTGATCCAATCTCTTCCTCGGTCAGTCCAACCCTTAATCCGAAGAGTGCCAAACTGGTCGATCCGGTTACATCATCGGTCAATCCCACTCTTCCTCTAAAGAGTGCCAGCGTGGTCGATCCGATGCCATAATCGGTCGATCCCACTCTCCCTCTAGAGAGTAAACCCGATACTGTCCATGTTTTTCCCGTTGATACAAAATCTACTGTGCTGGGGGGAATTCCTCTTTCTACCGTGAAAACCTCTCCAAGCAATGAGGCCATCCTTTTTTATTGGGGTGCACTAACCATACCTCGTCTTCCTTCTCACATTCCTTTCCATATTACAGTATAGGTTTGTGGTCGGGACATTCCTCAAACGCTGATAGATGAAGGTGCATCCATTAGTATTTTGTCCTTTGTTGCTTGGCATGCTTTGGGTTTTCCTTAGCTTGCATCGGTTACACAGAATCTATTATCTTTTAACAGAAGAACGAATCAACCTTTAGGGACCCTTCCTTAGTTTCTGGTAACTTTGGGAGAGAAAATTGTCTTTATTGATGTCATGGTAGTCTGAGACCCCTTGGATTTCGCTTTACTCCTTGGGAGGGATTATGTCTATTCCATGAAAGCTATTGTGTCCACTCTTTTTCGTGTGATATCTTTCCCTCACGATGGAAGAATTGTGACTATTAATCAACTTTCCTTCATCAGTTCTGATTGGATTACCTCCCTGAATGGTTCTTATATGACGACAGTATCACCCCCACCGCATGTCGATTATGTGGTGTTGTCTCCCATGACTTCGACTTTCGATGATTTGGATCTGATAGTTGACATGGTGACCTCTTTAGTAGGGCTATTGGAGCTTGATATCCTTACCCTTGACGAGGCCCTTGACATGTGTTCCTTCTAGAGTGATTTTATTCCATCCAGTAAATATCTCTTGGAAGCCATGATTGAGTTTTGTCCCTTGACATGGTGTTCTTCCAGAGCATTATTTTCTTGGAAGCCATGATCAAGAAGACTCGTGAGCATAGTTTTCTCTTCTCTGTGGCAAGCTCGTTAAAAAATGAAACAGAGGTCACGAGCACAGTTTCTCCTCTCTGTAAAAAGCTCGTTAAAAAATGAAACAAACGCTTTGAACATAGTTTTCCTCTCTGTAGCAAGCTCGTTAAAAAATGAAACAACAATCTAGGGATTGAACCCAGAGCACTAAGCATAGTTCTTTTCCTGTGTCAAGGTCATTAAAAAATGAAACAGTCACCTCTTTTGAACCTTCATTTCATCCACCCTTATTCTTTTTCTCCATCTAGTAGAGAAATTGGTGACAAACTCAAATTTGGTGAATGAACTAAAGCTTGGAGGGCATGTCTCTAGCCTTTGATGATCATTCTAGAGTTAAGCCACTAGCTTTCAAGTTGGGGGCATACCGAGCTTAGTTTTTGTTCTTTCTCATGCTCGTAAATACATGAGAATGAAATCGAGTAAACTTTATCTCTTTATCGGACCTGCATGGATATACAAAAAAGGAACCCCTTGGAGTCGTCTTTGAGCTCTTTTTAGACTCTCTAAACATGAAAAGATTTCCGAGTGATCTTGCTTTCTTTCACACTCATTAAAAGGTTTGAAAGGGCGTTTTTTGAGTGATAATTTATCTCTTTTTCGGCCTCGTGAGACTAACATTACGAAAAATGACAACATTGGAGTTGTCTTTAAGTTGTTTTCAGACTCTCTAAATATGAAAAACCACCGGGTTTACCTTCTCTGGACTCGTTAAATGATCATACATTGAAGGGCCCATATGGGACCAAACCCTTACTTCTTCCAGTTCGTTAAATAAAGGAAGAGGGACTTACCGAAGGTGATTCATATCGAGCACGTGTTACCCTCCTCGAGCTCATTAAATTAAAAAGAGGCACTCATCTAACTGGATGGGGGAAAAATTGAAAGAAGCAAGCCAAGCAGTTTTTTGAGAACACTACCAATAGCACTTACGGTCGCCCTTGAACATGACATTTTGTATTTGCACGCATTTTAATCCACTTAACCTCTACACTGAGCCAATCCTCTGAGTTTATTTTACTCCTTTGGGTCACTTGACGAAAGTCACATCATCCACTGCATCATCAAGTTTTGGTCCATGTCATGTTTCTGCTGTCATGCCTCAGTGTTCAAGGGGAGTACCTGCCTCGGGAGTCAGCCATCACAAATATCCTATTTCAATACCTATGTCAGTCCATATTCATTTGATCTACCAATTACATTTCTGTGTCAGTTTCGTGTTGTTGATGGGGGATACATCAAGGACCTCCTTCGACGAGTCTATTCCTGTCGACTTCAACACATTATCCAGGAGCTAGAATTAGAAACCAGTTAGTACCTTGGGACCTGCAGGCCTCCTCATGTCCGACAATGGGTTTACATTATTTACCTCTGATTGGATGATTCCATGGATGTTCGAATTCAGCTCATCTATTCACATTCGTTGGAATGTACTAGAGTACCTTGAGAATCATTGACATCAATGGTGATTTCCCTCATGCTTGTTAACGGTTTACATCATTGACCGGTAATCAAGTGGTTTCTTCCATGTTCGACATCGAGACATCTATTCACATGGTTAGATTCGTACTACATCGGGATCGGTAAGAAGACCCTAGGTTGAGTTATCACTCTTATATGTACTTTGCCCAGGTTGCGAAGGAGTTCTCTTGAACTATGACACATATACTGTTACATAGATCCACTTTGTATTTGTCATGGTTATGTCTTGTTAGCTCATAGATCCACTTTGTATTCTTTGTCAGTTCAGGTCATAGGAGTATAGATCCACATTGTATCTGTAGTGGCTATACCATTTTTTCAATATAATTATGGATCCGCAGTGTATTTTATGGCGGCCATACCTAAAAATTATTTATCACTCGAGCATAGGTATGCTTGCCATAATATTTGTTTGATGGTTGTGTGCATCTTTTTTCAGTTTCTCTACGTCCATACCCTTGCTCAAAAAATTCTACAAATCACTTCATTCATCACCGTCTTCTAACTTCATACTTTGGGGGGCAATATGTTACACCTCAAAATTACTCACTTTGATAGTGTCGCAAGTGTCGTCATTACGAGTGATGTAAGTGTCGTATCTTGTCCGCAATGTTGCATCTTGACTATAAGTGTTGCAAGTGTCACAAACATCATACTGCCATCTTTCCTATGCCATGCCTCTAATGACATCACAAAGACACTTAAGACACCTCAAAGGCTAGTTTGGAAGAAGAGAAATCACTTGAAAGGAAGTACAAGCCTTTTGCCATTGGAAAAACCACTAAAAATTGAATTTTGGAGAGGAGCGCTCCCCTACCCACTCTCAAGGAGTGCTGGAACTCCCTGAGCCTCTTTGGGGGAGTGTTTGAGCACCCTGTGCACCCTTTTTGGGAAGCGCTACCCTTTTTTTAGAAAATTCTGGGTTTGTTGAGTCAAATAAGGGAAGAATCCCTCAATTCCTGAAGGTAGTTGGATTTGAATAGATGGTCAATGCATGATCTTAGGGGAGATCCTCAACTGAAGGAGAGGAATCCTCAACTCATCCGGAAGACCTATCAAGTGGTTGGACCTCTCCAAGGTTATATAAGGAGGCCTTCTCATGGTGAGAGGTACAATGGAGACTAGAGATTGATACCAAACTTATGATCCTATAAGTGGTATTCACAGAAGAGAATGGAGATTGAGAATTACATCAAACTTATGATTTCATGAGTGATATGTCATCAAAGAAATTGGTGGATATTATTTGAGCAAAGGGGTTGGACAAGGAGAACTAGAAGAAGTTATTGCACATTCATCCAAAGGATTATAAGTACTTTTACTTGTTCTCATTAATAATCAATGCTTGGCATGTTTCTTTCAAACTTATGCTTGTTCCACATGAGTTTGTCTACAGTAGATGGATCTATGTTTGAGATAATCTCAGTAGAGTAGGAAGTCTTTTGTACCTTTGTTTGTTTTATAGGACCTATCAGGGAGCTCAAGATCGAAGCTCAGCCTAGACTTTACAAGGACAAACGTCTCTAATAAGGTACATATCTTTCTCTTTATCTTTCATTGATTAGTTTGATTAGATCTAAAAGGAAGTCAGTGTCCATGTTAAGCACTTTTTTGTCTTGGCCTTAGGAGTCTAGAGACCAAGAGGGAATCCACTTGTCCGCAAGGGGATTCACCTACAACACTTTTTCAACCCCCAACTTTTTGATACCCACCTTAATCTCTTGCACGGTGAAGAGCTTAGTAGTAGTGTTGACCAAGGGAGGGGGGTCAACCTTAGGATCTTCCTCATAAATCTTCTTTGCATACTCGAACCATTGATAAGATGTGATATTATTTTCAGTTTGTTTCTTTCTCGTTTGAAGTTCCTTCCAAAAACACTTGGGGTTATTTTTCCCCAAGAAAATTAGTTCCTGCCTCCTTGAGATCATGAAATCAACTTTTTTCTTTCTTACAATTTGCTTGTAGTATTTTATTTTTATTTCTTTCTCTCTTGACTCTTTCAAAGTTTTCTTTGTTGTTTTCCATTCCTCATCAATCCAAGCGTTAACTAAAAAGAAGTTTGTTTCAAATTTCCTATTTTTTGTTCTTTTTCATTCTGAAAGTGCGATTTGAATTAACTTTGTTAGCTCAAGACTATGGAGGCCCTCAGATGGAATTTTCTCCTTGTTAAATGACTTTTCTAGCGCTATCTTGAAGGTGTTAAATTTTTTTTGAGTCAAAATAATTCTTCCCTTTGAAGGAGGTTGTTGAATGCACTGATTTTTTGTCCCACGTTGTTGTTGTTCAACCCAAGTTAAACTTAAATAGTTCGGTCTATCAACTCACACAGTTGTTCACCAATCAAAACTTCTTCCATTTCTCACACAAGCCATGCGATCAAATTGCATAGTCTACTACACTTGCTCCATTGTAGGTATTGCAGGTGAAATTACCAGAATTCACCCATCTAGCCAACCCATTACAAATAACTAAGTCAAATGCCCCACATAGAGTAAGCAGTTTCTCCCCCAAAAGGGTGCAGCTTTTGTTGTCCTCTGAAACTCTTGTCTACTAATGATTTCTTTATTTTGTAAGCCAAATGGGATTATAGTCTTCCTTACAATGAAAAATACTAGCTTGTTCACTTGCTGCCCTAGCATTGAAATCCGCCACTATAAGGACTTCACTTAGTTGAGAGTACGCTGCAATATAGTTTTTTAAGGCTACAAATGGGTCTTTGTGGTCAAGCCCCCTACTTTTGTAAGTTTTTGAAACTTGTGGGGAAAAACATGCTGCAATTCTGATGGTGTTACCATTTTCTGATATTTTAAACCAAATGAATTGTTTATTTGAGTCTTCTCTTTCTAATTGAATGAGACAACCATTTTTTTTCCTCACTAAGACCATGATACCCCCGTGTCCTTTACCATTCTCAGCTTCCTTGTTCCACACTGCCATCTTCACATACCCTTCAAACAAAGGTGTCTTGCACCCTTCATGCTCATGTGTTTCCAATAGACAAATTATGTCTCTATCTTCCGCAATAGGTGCTAATCCAGGTCCCCACCTCCACGGATAACCTCTGTAGTTGCAACAAACTAGTCTTAAGGAAACATGGGTATAATCTGATTGCTATTTTTTTTGGCCTACAAGACTCAAAGTTGAGTCTTCACCCCTATTTGTCCATAATGGCCTTGTTGCATAGTTTCTTGCTAATGAATTTGTTGTCGCTTCTTGGCTACCACCTTGTTGTCTTGTTTTAGAATGATGACTAAAAAATGCAATAACAACTTTTCCTTTGAACAACCATGCCCTTTTTCCCTCATCCCTTGATGTCCTAACCTTTGACATCTCTTCTCTTCTTTCCTCTTGTTGTCTAATAGTTAAATCTTCGTCTAGAAAAAAGAGAGATCCCCTCAGGAGTTGCTTCTTTCCTAGGAGAATTTTCTTGTCACGTATGCTTGACATGATGACTTTTATGGGCCTAACTCTCTCTCCACTGGGTTTACCCACCCTCCATGCTTGACAAATTCGACCTTGCCAAAGCAACTTGTCCTTCAAAACTTCACTTGCAAGATCGAGAGTACATTCATTTTTTCCATACTCCCTCACACCTTTGATAATTATGTTTTTCCGCTCTTACTTTTCTTTCTTTGATTTCTCTATCTTGTATGTCGTCCCCCTGACTGTTTGTTTCTTTTTCCATACTAGCAGAATTAATAAGAACTTGTGCCCAAGTTTTGGAATGTTTTGTAAGATCTCTTTTCTCTTCATCCCTTGCTTTCATTCCCTGGGCGTCCGCTTGTTCAATTGTTTTCCCTTCAACTTTGGATATTTTAGAGTTCATCCCCTCTCTAATTTCCACAACATAATCTTCCCTGATTTTCCCGACATCCTTCATGCCTAGTCATTCAGTGTCTGATGCCAGAAGAGCTTCTTGCAACAATGTCACTTTAGCTTTTAAAAATTTGTTGTTTTCTGCTAACCCCTGATTTTCTACTATCGATAGATGGATTTTAAGGTCCCTCTCATTCTCTTTGACTTCCAAAACCTCCAATCTCCTCTTGGCATTTAGTAACTCTTGCACATACAGGTCAGGGGACTAGGTGGGAGGTGTCGATGTGGGGCAGTACAAGGCATAATCACTACTGTCTTCAATCTCGTTGTTGCTAGACCCTTGCAAAAGAGGCTTGTTTGAAATTTTATTATGGAAGGCCAATTTTTTCCTTGTCTGCTCCCATTTTAAACGAGAAACTCTACGTTTTAAAATACCCCAACACTGTTTGGCATTGACCCAAACCCACTTCCCATCTTTTCTTGAAGAGAGAATTTTCAGTTGACCTAAATGGTTTGTTTCACTAGAGACAAGTACGTCTTTCCCATTTTTTATGTGTGTTGAATGTATTTCCATTACCATAGGGGACAAGAAAAAACACAAAAATAAGGATCAAGACAATACCTCTCTTTCTATTGGGAACAAAGGACCGAACACTGTTCCACCGTGTTCTTAATGTTCCCTCACCTTCTATCCTTGTTCCCGTCGCTATCCCTATTCCCTCGGATATCCATGTTCACTATCCATCGCTATCCCTGTGGGGTGCACTGGTCGTTCCCTACATATGACAGAGTTTGGTCGAGATAAGCTCCTACAACCCGTGTTCTAGTTGGTGTTCCCTCTTACAAGTTTGGTGCCCACGTTCGGGCTGATGTTCCCTGGTGTTCCAGTCTGTTCCCTGGTCTACAATTTAAGGAAAATTGCTGAGTAGGTCCATTCACAAAGAAATTACAACAAGGGAGATCCACTAGGGAGAGCATATTTGAGGAGGATATTCATAAGAATCCTAAAAGCGAGAGAGCATAAAACGTATATTCGAGGAGGATATTCATAAGAATCCTAAAAGCGGGAGAGCATAAAACACATATCCAGTAATTTCTCGTGTGTAGTTCAATCTGCACCAACGAATGAGGAGTCCATTAGTACATGGAATTCAACGGTATCTGTCAAAGGGCAGTGCATAAATGACTAAAATCAATGTCCATTAATTAATTGTTTTTCACGATTGAATTAATTATTTTTCACGATTTAGATTTTCAGAGTGTCCCTTTTTCTGCAAATTGTGAAAAGCGTGGCAATTTCTTCTTTTATTTACATTATAAGAAAAACATACACAATAAATGTGTTCTTCACCGAACTAACTTACTAGTAACATTCCAGCATAACCTTCCATAGCCTTTCTAGGATACCATTTTTCGTGTATTTGACGAGCTCTTGCAAACCCAACAATCAAAGAATGTTTAACATTCTAATCGAATGCAAAAACCAACAATCAAACAATGTTCGACATTTTAATCGAATGCAAAACCCTACACTTTTCAAAACACTTACGATATTATATAGTTATAGGTTAAATGTTTATGAAATGATGTTGTTTTTTAGGGATATTTGCTTGAAATTTGGTTTGGTTAGAAATTGTTAGATTTGAGTGATTATTTAATCCAATTTTTTTCGCCTTTCCATTATCTTATGGTAATTGCATTCACAAAGGACTTTTTGCTGGGTTTTGGTTGTACAATTTGTCAATGACCATAGAACCATGTGTTGCACTATAACTTGAGATTGTTGAGATGACGGGTGAGAAACCATTAGAATTTGGTTCTCTTGTTTAGTTTTCAAGGTTCATTATGATTAATGGTTTTGTATGAATGCATAGCGCATAGCTATACTTCATTACTTTGTTCATTACATGAAATGTGATAATTACTAGAACTTAACTATATTGTAGATTTAGTCCATCGAAGGGACATGGTGCAAAATCAACCGCTCACTTATAAAATGTGCAATTGAGATAATGATTTCCTAGATAATTATGCATAGTAAAACAAGGTCATTGCATTTTGTAATTAATCTAATGACAATCTCTAGCAAATGAAGATTTGGTTTTTATTATCATAACTAGCATCCAAAAGAATGGTTGGTCACTGAAATTCGATCAATTTGTGTTGCTTTGTTGTGAGGGATGAGTAGTAAGCATTGTTGAGATTGTTTTCTCCTTCTTTAAAATACCCAACATTTGTATATTGATTGGAAAAACACCATTGTCACGCAGCTGTACACACAAAGCAATATATAGCATTAATGAAATCCAACCGTCAATGAACCTAGTCCGTCCATCTCATTTCATTGCTTTGATGAGATCATTGGCTGTAGAAATAGAGTCGTTGCATTTTTCCAGCTAATTTCTATCTTTAGAATCTTGTGTTTGTCAACCCTCTTATTCCTCAAATGTGGGGCAAATTATGTGACTAGTATTTTTTTCATTGTGGAGTTTTATTGCTGTTAGTTCATTTTTAAGCCGAATGCGTCATTAATGTCATTTTCTAAAGAGTCCAAGTTTACCAGCCACAATTTTTACTCCAACTATTATTTACTGAGCAGGACTTTTGTGCCTGAAACTCCCCATCAATTATTTAATGCATAAGGTTTTGCGATTATTAATGCCCAAAGCTTGGTTATTTCGGCATTCACCAGCCACGAGTGACTTGTGGCTGTGCTAGTATATAGGTGAATTAATTAAACAATTGAAATCGTTGTCTCTGCTTCTTCTTAGCACATTGACCCCTGTGGCATAAGAAATTACCATCCAATGATCTATTGACAATTCGTGGGAGTGAGTTGCCTTGTGAATAGAGCACAGCCGAAGGGATTTGTGTCTCATGCTCGAAATTATAATCCTTTGCAAATCGCACCTGCTGTTAATGTAACCCTGCAACAACGCATAAATTGATGTGAAAAAAATCATTGTGGGGATCGTGCTACACGTTGTTGGGAAACAAAGTTAAGGAGAGGGTGATCCAAGTGCAATTGGATGTTCCCGTAGCCATTGGTTTGTCCTCTAGTTAAAGGATGGTCAAAGAAGATGTACAAAGCATAAACAACGCTGGAGTGATATGTTGCTGAAGCCATTCTGCTCTTTATTTGAGATAGAGAGATGCACTTAGCTGTCACTAGTTTGCCTTTTGAAAATAACAAGGTGTTGTGTTTTGTACATTTCATTAGTAGAGTGAGTAAAAGACACTTTTTAAGTCATTCATTTTTACTTGTTGATGAATGGACGCATAGCCATTTATTATATGCCTTCTTGGTGATTAATGACATAGGATCTTAAACTCAAAGACTCAAGATTCTATTTTCATTGCATTGTCAATGGATTGCTTGTGTGGTTAAGAGGAGAAGTTCACTCAAATGATGGTTAAGTTGCACCAAGAGTTGGTACAAAAAGATGAGGCATTGGTTAAGCTATAGGTAGTTGTTCAAGGGACTAGAGAAGCAGAGGAACCTTCCATTTCTATCGTAGAAGTAGATACTATGATTGAGACAAACATGGTAAGTTCATATTCCTTAGACCTTTCTCAAGAATATTTTGGTGATTTTGAAAAGCATACTAGAGGCATTGGTTCCAAGT
>SNQJ01S0097759.1:36902-59286 GCA_010110895.2 Picea sitchensis | reverse complement strand
CTCTAGATCGATTCATGTATTTTGAAAAAAAAATCCCATGCATTCTTTCTCGGTTTTCTGATGTTTTTCCTAATGCCGCGTCTTGGAAATAAATAAAAACGGGGGGAAGCCTGGTACACTGCAAGAGGAAGAGGTTCAAGAGGATGAGGTAGGCAGGCTCTTCCAAAATTTCCTCCACCCCGGAGTGTCCCCTTGCTTCTTCTTGCGCCATCTCCCCATACCACTCTCTCAAATGAGCCACTACTCCAGGTCTGCCTCCTCTGTCTTCTCCTTACTCTTGTCGAGTTGAATGGTTCAACAGCCAGGGAAAATCCCTGGGATTCACACCAAATCTCATCTCGTCACCCCCCTACCAGCCTCTGCCTCCCCCTCCTCCACCCTCCTCTCCCCCCATTCCGTCGGTCCCTTTCTATTCTTCACCCTCTCCCATCCCCTCTCTCGACTCCCCCACCTCATCCTCTAATTCACCTCCACCACCTCCACCCTCTCTTGTTTGCACCCGTTGCGCTAGGAAGGAATCTCTCAAGGACTCTTTGGATGCCATTAAGAGAGAAATTGAGGACGTCAAAGGCATCATCAATGAGATGAAGCATAGAGAAGAAGAACAGACTTGTCATGAGGAAAATTTGATGACTCTTCTACAGGATCTCAGGCAAGTTATTTCAGACACAGGTGTGCTAAGAAGGGACACCGTGCAAGACCGAAGGCACAAGAAAAGTGTCAACCTCAATTCGAGACAACTTCTTCTTGCTCAGGTTTCCAATGTTTTTATGAATCCAGATAGTATATCTCACAAGTTCTCTGCCCTATGCAACTTCTAATATCTAGGAATTTACATTTTTAGCTCATTTCAATTTTGTGTTTTCGGTATGGACAGTCTAGTAGAAAGTATATTCGCCTTGTGTGGCATACTAGATCTAGTTTTGTACATTTCAGGTTTATTACAATTTTTCAAGTTTGCATGGTTACTGTGAACTTTAATGGCCATGTGGGAGCATTGGTTTCCCACCAGGGAAATGCTACCACAACCTCTTGGGATAGCATGGCAATTGTAACTCTTACTACTTAGCAGGTTCTAATACAAATTCTAACTTACAAAAAAAAAATGTAATGTATTAATTAATTAATACATTAATACATTATTAATTAATGGATTGCTAAAGTATTAATGCAATATTAAAATAATACATTAATAATACATTAAATACATTAATAAATACATTGCTAAAGTATTAATACACTAATAAAGTAATACATTAATAAATTAGTAATACAGTGACCGTAAAGTATCTAGTAATATATTATTACATTACTACAATATATTAATTAAAGTACTAATACAATAATGTATAATGTAACATATTAAATTGTTAAAACATTAATAATGCAGTGATACATTAAAATATATATTGACTCATTGATTAATAAAAGGCATGAGAACAGGCCAAGAATAAATCAGAAGAAGAGGCAACAATGAAGGCATATGATGAAACTACATCAGTGCAATCAGGATCAATTGAAGAAGAAGAGACAATAATAGAAAATAAGAGGCGAAATAAAGAAAAGGCACACAAGAAAAAGGAATATGTGTCAGAGAAGAAAAGAAAAATAGATGAAGACAAAACTAAGGCTAAAGTTGATGTAGTAGCAACAACAACTAAGACAGAGGCCACAAAAAAATAAAATGTTGAGAAAGAAGCAAAGGAAACAACATCAACACATCAACAAACAAGTGAATATGAAGAAAATATAGTTGAGGAAGAACGACAAAAGAAACATGAAGAAACAAGGAACAATGAAGTAGCATTGATGGACATTGGTATCCTAGAGATATCAATAGAAGGTGCTAGTGGACATGCTCGATTCCATGGGATTGAACTAGGGATTTATACCCCATTCAAACCAATTGAAGTGCCTAACATAAAGAAGTTCACATATGATAACGCCACAAACATGATCGTACAAGAGAAAATAAGTAAAATTTTAGTCACAAGTGGACATTCAATATCAATACTCACGTAAACCCCATTGATTGAAGACGTCAATAAATATTGTATCTCCATATCCTCAGTTGGCACCGCTTTCATGACAGAAATGGAAGATAATTTCAGGAACTTATACCATCAAAATATAGATAAGGATGCAAGAATCGGGGAGCTAGTGGAACAACTCAAACGAGTAAAGATAGATGAGGGTACCCTACAAAGCTTCAAATCTAGTTTAGAGAAAGTTAGGGTGGATCTAGAAGAGGCTATTATAGATATGTACACCCACCTACACCTATTTCAATAAATAGCGCTACTGTTATGGAACAACATAGAGAAATGTGAGTCAAAAACACCCAGTTCAATACTATTCGGGAAGGCATAAGCGATGTTGACAAATGGATCACTAAGAATCTGGATGCACCAATTGAGCTTTCCTATCCCTCAAGCATAGACAGGAAAGTTGATCTTGCTTCTCTAGATAGATTCCAGCAAGCWGGGCAAAAATAATATAAGGGAATAACCAACTCAATCGTTGTTTGATCATGACTGCACAAGGTGACACAAGACCTAATAAGAAAGTGTCATATCCCTMTCTTGGAAGAACTTGGAAATACTGGCATTATGGAAAAATTGATAGATAAGTTACAGGAGAGTAYGAGWCGTGAGAGAGAGGWAATTGAATCATCCACCAAGGTGATTGAATCTCGTACAACCTAGTACAGTATGCACCATGATCCAGACCTTTGTGGATACCCTAGCAAAGGACATGCAAACTCTCAACAACAATGCTGATATCCATCAAGTTTCTCTCGAGGAGTTAGCGTACCTCCGAATCATCTCACTTTATGATTAATTAGAGATATGGAATGAATACATCCAGGATAGGAATGCATAAGAAATACATGACAACAAATTTGGATTTGTTGTTAATTATCTCTTATTTTATCTTTTTCCAACCATTTTCAGCTTCATCATTTTCCGCATGTGTCAAACAACTAGTAAAGAAAGTTCAAAGGTATTTTGTAACTACTTCTTGGGGAATTGAAGAAGATACTTTCAAGAGTTAGTAATAAAGGTATAAATAATAGGAGAGATTTTTGGCTCTCAATCTTTGTATATACTCGAGAAACTATTTCCTGAGAAAATATTTGGTTAATTAATATTGAGAATCCCTAACGGGTATCTTTCGATAGAGAGAAAAACTTGTTTGTATTGTTGTTTTATATGAACCACTTCTATAATAATGTTTGTTGTCCACATAAGATACAAGGACATGGTTTTATTATATCCTTTTCTGATGCAATAAATGTTATTTTGCATTTTTGTTATTCTTTCTCATATTTAATGTCCTGAGCACATGAACTTGTTATGTATGTAGAAATATGACTTAGACTATTCTAGTTATAAAATTGTATGCATGTGTTATCTAAATTTTCACCTTTGTGATAACTATATGATCAAAGGGTTTTGTAGATTTTAGTGTCACTTCAACTCACTTAGTTATGATAATTTTCTCCTGGATATGATAGGATAGGTTAGAAGTAGATTATATTTATTTTATGCATTTACATAGTCTTCATATACATCTTTCATTTTCATAATCATCCACCTTTTCACTAAACCCCCTTATCATTTTTTTATCATGCCTCTTATGTTTACTATTTATATCCTACCACTTTCACCTCTCACCTCTTTCATTTGATATTCCTTCTATAGTGTCACCACTTATTTCTTCTTTCCTTCTCTAATTTTGTCCAAGTATCACCACCTCTCTCCTCTTTCCTTCACTTGCACTTAGATAAGTGAAAGTATTGTTCTCTTAACCTACTCCCTCTCCTTCACTTTAATTTAGAATTTACTTTCACAATCTAGTTTTACTCTACTTTCATGGTAATTTGACTTGCTTACATTGTATGTTTCATAGTCTAGCTACTATTTTCCTTTCATGATACTCATATTAACTTACATATCATAATTTAGTTACTTTATTTTCATTCTAGTTAGACTTGACATGTGTGTCCTCTCTCGACACTTTCTACCTAACATGCATTTTTTATTCTCTGTTTTGGGTGAATCCATGAATATGCATCCCACTTGTTAGTGAAATGTGGTGATGAAATTTTGACATTTTACATATTTTTTAAATGTGTGTGTGTTTTAATGTGTCAAATATGCATCTAATAAAATGCATATCCTTGCAAGTTTATGGAAAAGTTAATGAGTGACTTTTTCCCAAAACCTAACTCAATATTCAATGTGTAATTTTTGGAAAAGAGTTTTTTGAGCATGGTATACACATAATGTAGTAGTTATTCCTTTTTCTTTTTCTCTTTTATTTTGGAAACATGTATTTTTTATTTTACTTTTAAGCCCACAAATTAATATTTGAATGACATTTTCTACACCATTATATTCCCAACAAATGTTTTTCTCCTATTTAGATAAACAAAAAACCAGAAATGCTCTTTTGAAGAGAAAACATACACTAAGTGCACACATGTTTTTATAATTTTTTGGTTGTGTAATTTTTAAGATACACATTTTTCTCCGTGGCCTTCACTACTCAGGAGAAAAAAGGTTTGTAGAAGTTTAAAAAAAAAAAAAAACTAAAAAAATAGTATGAAATTGAAAATGAGAAAATTACATGTCATTGGATAGAGGATTCAATGAAAATTCTAGAGATACCACGTTTTCCACCTTTCAAGGAAGATTAATGGATTTCACCTCCTAAAAATTGCAACTCCATGAAAACTTGCAAAAATGAGGAAGGATTCATGAATTTCAATCCCTCAACTAACTGTTTTAAAATATATCAGTTGAGGGATTTAAGATCCCTTGATTGAAGTATTTTGGAAGCACTTGATCAAGGTATTTAAAAACCCTTGATCAAGGTATTTTTGACATAAATAATTCATTTTTGGTTTAAAATCCTTGATAGAGGTTTTAAACCCTCAGTAGAGATTTGAAATATTGATTGAGGGATTAGAGCCATGATCAAGTAAAACTTCAGTAGAGGATGTGTGTAGGCCATGTTTGTGTGTTTCGATTTCCAAAAAGTCTAACCAAGATTCATGGATCCATCCTTTTGTTCTTTGTCTTTATCTACCTCTTATAATATTGCATAAATGCAACCTTTGCTTCCTTGCTCTTCACCGATTATTAGTACATGTAGTTATCCAATATGAGATTTATTCATTACAACCATACCCATGAATAACTCCCTCATGATGATAGGGAATTATCTCACGTGACAATTGTTAATTTGCATCTTCCCTCATGCACCATTTCTTTTATACTATTATGATATTTATTTATTCTTTTGTCTTCTCTTTCTTTTTCGCATTCTTCTCTTTCCTTGCAACTCACTATTGCTATGTATGATGGTTAACAACTAATGTAAGGGGCACAATATGTAGTGTATGGATTTGTCACTCTAATCTCACATATGCCTACCCACTCAGGGGTGTTACAATGTAGCCTACCTCTATGTTGTTTCCATACATGACCTATCCAATGCTAGATTGGATTTTCATTCAATATATGTGTCTAAATAATGTTACATTTAATTATCAATCCAGGAGTACGTAAACTTGTGAAATGAAAGAAAAGCATGTGAAGAATTAGATTATTTACAGTATGGTTTACCTAAGATTTTGATGGAAAATAAATTAATATAAATGAATTCAACTACGAAAATCACTTGTTTTTCAAAAAAATGAAACAAAGACAAATCCATCACGAAATTATTTCTTACTATATACACAAGTGTTGTAATTCAAGTTGTACTTAAGTGTTCAATTCTTAATATCTAAACATTTCTACAACAATTCTCCTATTTTGGTATATAAACATAATTCAATGAATGATATGAAGGAAATCAAATGCAAAAATGAAACACACCACACTTCATCAATTGAGAGAAAGCTTAATCAATTCTAGAAATGACAATGTACTCGAATGCCATCATGATACTAGGACCTTGTTGTCACCAAGTTATCTCTTGACATGTTTTAGGTTCCTCTTATTTCCATGAATCAATTCTTTGATAAAAGGAAAACACACTTGCATAAAATGAAATAAAATACCACCATGATCCATTTGGAGTGAGATCAATTCTCCTGCCAAGAACAAGGTAGAAAACTAAACTACAACACCATAAGACTAAAGAATGTTATTTATAGAACTAAACAATAACAATCTATATGGAGAAAAATATTAAAAGAATTTATTCTATTCCATCATAATCTGGACGTATGCTCCTGTAAGTTTTAAACCTACGAAGTAAAGCAATGCATATAGATTCTTAAGAATTACAGAAATTAATCAATGGCTCATACACATAGTACACAGAGATTTTATACCGGAAACCCTCAACCGGGAAAACCTTTCTTATTTTCATTATATTGAATTTCACCATTCGCCATAAAATATATACAATGTTTTTAGGTATTCGTAGATACCAAAACCCTAATCCCTTAATCCAAGATTAGTTTACAAATCTGCTAAAAATAGCAAAATCCGCTAAAAATAGCAAAAAACCGCCCAAAAAAAAAATTCGGGGCACTGTCCCAAACGCTACACGTAACCAGGGGGGGCATACCTGCCCCCCCTGGGCCCCCCCTAGGAAAGCACCTGGTGCACACGACAGAGCTCTAGGTGAAGGGATTGTCAGACGCAGTTGTCGTATCTGATGCACCCACACACACACACATGCAAAGAATATAACACATACCCAACATTCTCCCACTTGTTGTTTTCTTTGCATCCAGGGGTCCAGGGGATTATATAGTCAACAATTCAGGGCAGCAATGCCCATTGTTACTCTACACCAGTTGTTTTGTATCCGTGGGTCCAGGGATTATATAGTCATCAATTCAGGGCAGCAATGCCCATTATTAATCTACACCAGGAGAACTTCTCGTGTCTGGCCGACTTTGCTAATGAATCTACAAGATTTCTTCAAAGTGTCAACCTTTTCCATCAACACCTTTTCTCAACCATGTCTCTCAAAGTGATAATCAACATCAATATGCTTTTGTCTTCTAATGATAAGTTGGGTTCTTTGCCGTAAATATTGCACTCTGACCACAAGGGCTTCATCTCAATCGGGCATGTTGTACCAACCCAACACCCGAACACAATCTTTGTAACCATAATTTCTTCCTTTTGCTTGCATGAGTGGCTGCCACGTATTCGGCTTTGTAGTTGAGAGAGCGCCACATGTACCTCGCTCTTTGCTCATCCAACTGATTTCTCCTCCAAATAGGTTAAACACATACCCACTTGTATATCTTCAGGATCCAAATTTCCAAAATTTCACCGCATCAACAGCCAAGGAATGTCCACCACTTATCCAACTCTGGCCTTGGTAGCACCAATCCATAACCTGGTGGTGCCAAAGATACATGAAGACCCTAGTTTCTATCGTTGTCCACAAGCCTCCTTCCCTGGTTTTTGATATATACCTGCTCAAAACCCCCACCGCATGTGCAATGTCTAGTCTAAGACAAAACCATTGTGCATACATCAAACCGCCGCTAATCAGACTGCATATGGAACATGGGACATGTCCCTTTCCTCTTCGTGTGTCTTGGGACACACGGGATCTGCGATAACTTTATTAATTCCTATAGGAATAGGAAACTTGATCGTTTTATTTCCATGCATATTAAACCTTCCAATATCGTTGTCTCAACATATTTCTTTGATTCAACCAGTTTCCTTTTTGCATGATCTCTTTAATCTCCATTCCTGTAATGCTGAAGCACCAGATCCTTCATGTCAAATTTGGGAGGATAAATTGCGATTTCACCTCCTTGATAACATCCATGTTAATTTCTACCAACAACATGTATTCAACATACAACACTACATAATGAAGTGATTACCAACTGCTTGGAATATACATGTTAGATCATCCTTGCTTCTTACAAACCCCAATCCAAGGATATATGTGTCAAACTTTTGTTACAAGATCCTAGGTGATTGCTTAGTGCACTACATAGTGACTTATTTAGCTTATAGACTAGCTCTTCTTTCCTTCACTACAAAGCCTTCCTGCTCTTTCATGTAGATTTCTTCTTCCAGATCCCCATGTAGGAATGTTGTTCACATCCATTTGTTCCACTTCAAGATCAAAAAGCAGCAACAATAAATGATAAAAGAAATCTAATAGAGCATCCTAGCAACATGAGAAAAAATCCACCAAAGTCAATTCCTCTACCAACAACTCTTTGGTTACTAACCGAAGTTTGTATTTCTCCACTTTTACCTTCTGCATTAAAATTTTGAACAAACTTTTTCATTTTCAATTAACTGGCATTTTCCAAATTGAAGCTCAATCCATATCCATTGGATGCCTCATTCTTACCTAAGGCATCCATTTCTTCAACTATGGCCTTCTTCCGAAGTTTCTTTCTTTTCGCTTTCCATTTCATCCTCCTAATTCAATCTTCTCGACAGCTCGTGGGATCATCATCAAGTATTAGATAAAGAAAATTTGAACCTGGAATCAAAAGACTATACCTTTCTCGGGTTGCCTATCTTCAATCGACATCTCCTCTCACACCGTATGTAGCTCTTCTTTCTTCTTCTTTCTGCTTCCTCTCCTCGCTTCCTCTTCTTCTCGTGATGATTCAGATTTTGCATCATCCAACTAAAGCTCTATTTTCTCAGTTCATCTTATGCTGGTGGAATCCCTGCTTGGACACATCTTTTACCTTCTCTCCTCAAAACAACATCTCGACTGTGAAACAATTTTCTTGGTTTCGGTTCCAAATTTCATAACCTTTCACACCATCTCTTTAAACCAATAAAGATATACTTTTCAGCCTTTTATCTATCCAAATTTTACTCCTATTTTCTCCTTTGGAACATGTGCATGCTATCAAACCAAACACTCTAAGATGTTGAAGAGAGGGTTTCTTTCCGTACCATACCTCATGTGGAGTTGTATCATCCAACACCGATGAAGGAAATCAATTGACCAGGTAACATGCAGTAGCCACTTCCTCTTCCCATAATTATTTTCCCTATATTTGCACCACTAAGAATACACCTTTTTTTTCCTTCAACGTCATGTTCATCCTTTCAACTCCATCTCTACCTGAGGACCTGTATGGAGTAGTCTCTGCCTTAAGCATGCCCAATTCTTCTTAGCAAAATTCTTCAATTCTATTTCCACGTACTCATCCACCATAATCGTTCTCAATACCTTTATTTCTTCTCTCATTTGATTTTCAATGAAGCCTTTAAACTCTTTAAATTTATCAGTCACCCGATTTCTTTCTAAGAAAATAAATCCATGTGTTCCTTGAAAAATCTCTCCATGAATGAAACATAATACACGATTTACCCAGGGATGGAACATGAATAGGTCCAAATACATCACTATGTAATAAATCTAAGATTCCCTTTTCTCTTGTAGCCCTAGATGAGAATATTAATCCATTTTATTTACCATATATGAAATTTTCACGTGAATCAAAATCCCATAGTGCAATTAGACATACCTTCATCATACTCACCAATTGAAGGTTCTTTTCTCCAATATGCCCTGGCCTTGATGCTACAAGATGGTCTTCTTTTATGGGACAAGATTGGTCTTGTCTCCTCCATTTTTCTTCTCAAGGACAACAGAACCTTTACACCCATTAGTATATGTTATTCCCAACAACTTGTATAGAGTTCCACAGTGAACTCCCCTCATCAACAATCTCCTCCTCCTGCATCCATCCAAAAGTCCTTTCTAAACACACAATTAACTTCCAGCATCACCTAACTTTGCTTTACAGATATGAGGCTCCTAGCTAGTTTTGAATGTGAAGAACCATGTGAAATGAGTTATAATCCTTCCATCATTTAGCAACAACTAACCCTTCCATCGCCCCCAAGATTTTGTTGTCGAGTCATCCTAGGAATACATCACCACCATCATATTTTTCATATTCAAAAGAACCACTCCCTCAGAGGACTATATGGTATGATGCACCTGATATGATCAACCATACACCATGGTCTCCAGATAAAAAATTTGTAGATGCTAGGGTAAACATCACCTCCTTTTCAGTGGAGGTTTTCTCCTATCTGGAAGAGGTGCAGTACTATCGCATCCCTTTGGTTTTTCAACCTTCTTAGACTTTGGTAATCTTTTCTTATAATGCCCTGTTTTACCACATCTCCAACATTTCTCAAAGATTTTCCTCAAGACTTAGGATCTACCTATAGATTTAGATTCCATCCTGAAGGCTTTACTGTGGTTCTGCCTTGTACATGCTCCTCTTACAAATAAAGCATTTTTTGCTATGACCATCCATGCTTTTTGTCCTCATCTCTTCAGATAACAAAAATGAAACTACATCCTCATACTACAATATAGATTGAGTGGTACTAACAATATCTACAACCAGATTATCCCAAGAACTGGCAGAAAATAATACTACCTCATTCTCTTCTGCAATCGCATTATTAACAGATCCTAGTTGAATTACCAGAGTATTAAGGCATTTATATGTTTTGTCACAACATCTCCATCTTCCATCCTAAGATGATACATCTTTCAAAGAACAACTTGTTTTACTGTGGACTTTGATTGATACAAATTCCTAACTTATCCAATAGTTCCTTAGCTGTAGATTCCCCCGAGACATCTAAAACACTGGACCAGCTTTGCATTGCAGCCCAACGTATAACCTTTTCTCTTTCCGGGTTCAACTTTGTCCCACCTCTCCTTCTATACCAAGTAATTGGCACCAAATCATAGCTAGGTAATCGGTTAAAATTTAGTTCTGAGTATTTTGTAGATGGTGTACCAAGGGTTGTGTGTACTGTGATCCACAACGATCCATTGTTCTTTGTCTACAAGAAGGTCTCCTCCATCTCAGCTTCCATAGCAAAAGTTTTTACCATTGAAATTCTCTCATTCCCATTCCTAGATGAGCTTTCCATTCCTCTTACTTTACTTCAATCTCCACCTGCAAAGTTCCCACTCAAACCTGTGTTTATCACTGCACCCAAGATAAACTTGATCTATCAAGACCCAGCTAAACCCTCAACAGCTAGCATGCCTTCAAGCCAAAAACGAGAGCTCATACCACATGTAAGTTTTAAACCTGCAGTAAAGCAATGCATATAGATTCTTAAGGATTACGTAAATTAATCAATGGCTCATACACACAGAGTACAAAGATTTTATAACGAACCCTCAACCAAGAAAACCTTTCTTATTTTCATTATATTGAATTTCACCATTCGGCCATATTAATATACAATGTTTTTAGGTATTCCATAGATAAAAAAAAACCCTAATCTTTTAATCCTGTGATAGTTTAAAAATTGCTAAAAATAGCAAACTGTGCAAAAACTAAAAATGCCCAACAAATTTTGGGGCGTCAGCTCAACGGGCCGTTGTGAACTGGGGCATACTCACTCGGGAACCCCCCTAGAGCTCGATGCACATGGCAGGCATAGCTCTAAGGTGAAGGATTTTCAGACACGTTGTCGACCGGGATGACTCATGACACACACACACATGCAAAGAATATAACACATACCCAACAACTCTAAGTGTCCCCCCCCCCTTGGAATGGATAAGGCACTCTTATTTATAAATGAGCTTGCTTTGAGAATAGGATAAGAAACTACCAAATTCATATCCACTTTGCTCTCATGTGGTTCAAAACCATTTTCATCACTAATAAGTAAAAACTAATAACCATATAGTAAATGATTACAAAAATTTGCTAATAATTCAAAACTAATAAAACTAACTACCTTATGGTCCAATATTCTTTCCACATCCAATATTGTCAATGATGATCCAATTCCATGACAAATATTCAATGGTTGAAAATGAAATTCGAATTTGGAGCTAGGTGGTAAAAAATGTGAATTGTTGGAATCTTAAAATATGTCTATAATCATCATCAAACTCATCCAACTTTCAAATATAATTGAAAACATGTTATTTTCTAAGACATTTAATCATAAACTCACTTAAAATACTAAAATAAATGCATTGGAAAATATTGAGCCTAATATCACTTATAAACATTAAAATGATCTTAATACAAGGTTACAGACAAGCGGAAAATGATTAAAAGTCAAGGAAAAGGTTGGTAAAACTATGGAATTGTGGTGACCCAACATTTCCCCACAACTAAGATGTTGCATGTCCTCATGCAACCATGCATCTGATTCTCCAAAACTGTGTGATGGTGTCTTCTTCCTTTGAAAAGTATCTGGGTGGCAGTTGAGCTTCTTGTGGTTAGTTCTTTTGTGGCAACCACAAGTTTTGCAAGAGTTGGTTCTATTGTAGAAACACTTACCTTTTGAGCTTGAGTTTCAATTGAGCTTCTTGTGGTTGCTTGTTTTTTGAAACCACGAGTCTATCAGTGTTAGTTCTTGTGTGGCAACCACAAGTCTATCAGTGTTGGTTCTTAGGTCGCATCACCTGCTTCTTAGAATTGACCTCTTTTTCACTACAATAAAGAATATTCCCCTTTATTCAATAGAAAGAATATCATAAAATTGAAAATTAAGTTATGCATTCAAAATTATGACCCAACAATATGCATATCAACTAAGTTTCAATGTTATGTCTCCTTGTGCTTTAAATGTGTTGTTCCCTACTTATAATCTTAACCATATCAAGAAAAATCAACCCATTATAACACGATATTAAATTTGAGATTAAATTTGTGTTTGACCACGTTATAACACTGCCATCGCATATACAAAATTCAGTATCATCAACATTGAACCATCTTGAGGCCTCTAGAAACAAAAACCCATATGGCAGATTTCCTCCTAAAGATGTGTTAGTGTGTTAATCAATGATGAGGGTTAACGGATCACAAGTTGATTATAATATCTCATGTAGTATACTTGGTAATCCATGTTATCGTAATTTATTGATTGTATTCTTAGGAAATTTTGTGGATTTTTTGGTATTAACTTTATTCTTTTGTCTACCAAAAATCATAACCAACGGATGGATGAATCTCGAGAAAAATGCAAAATGGTTGTAGGTGATTACGGCCAAATTATCGCAAAATATGAATCGGTTTGACTTGAAATTTGGCGTGTTTATTAATCTTACCTTAGTGCATCTCTCCTCCAAAATTCATGGCCAATGGATGCTCGTTTTTCAAGAATATGGTCAAATCCATTTCTACCCTGTTTCATCTTCCATGTTTTCCTAACTCCTATTGTAAATGGTTATTGATTTTACCTCATACTTTTTGGAGAAGATGTCAACCAAATTTCCTTGTGTCTCTACCAATCAGTTATTTTGTCAATATGCAAGTATGTAAATTCAAGCAAACTCATGTGCAAGGAAGGTTGTACTCTTGTTTTTTTCCATATTCTATAGTTCCAATGATTGATAGCATCTAATTACAAAAAGTTTTGGATAGCTTGGATGAAATATACAAAAATTGAATCTATTTCCATTACATATCAATGCAAAACATAAAGAAGGATGTTGTATCACTCCAAGAGAAGAACAAATTAAATGTTGGAATATTCACCAATACTGAGAGGAGGGGGGTGAATCAGTATTGAGCACTTTTTACCATTTTTAACCAGAACATCATGTAAAAATTAACCATTAACAATGTCATTCATCATCACAAAAAACCATACACAGAACACAATGATTTTTATGTGGAAATCCAAACGGGATAAAGCCACAGAATGATTTTTTTATATCATGTTAAGATTACATTCATAAGCACCAAATTCCAATATTCTCTAGAATTAATTGGAAGAAGGCACCGACCCCCTGATTTTTAGGAAACGACCTGAAGGATGCTCCAAATCCATGATTTATCAACACCAAATGGAAGGAGGAAGCAACCCTCTGGCTTTACCATCTCCAACTAGAAGGAATCACCCACTCCCTAAAGCACATGGACCAACTTTATGAATGAAGACACCAATATTCCTGAGAACCACCCTGATATGAGTATCAACCTACCACTTTCACTATCTTCACACTGTCACTATCACTGTCACTGTCAATGTCACTGTCTTCACACTATCACTGTCAATGTCATCACACTATTACTATCTTCACACTATCACTATCTTCACACTATCATTCATTGTCATCACACTATTACTATCTTCACATTGATGTCCTCCAAAGATGCATTCTTCATTCCACAGAAAATACTTCAAACCCTAAAAATCCTCATAACATCATTTCCAGAATGTAATCACTGAAGACAACATCTACTGACGGTAATATCCATTCACGAAAACGTCCACTAACGACAACATCCACTCATGGAAACATCAAGACAACATCATGGTTTCATAGTAGAGAATAAAACAAAATTAGAACCTCACAACAACATCACAACCTTCAAATACAATCCAAAAATCACTTCTTAAATCTACATACAAAACTGCTCATAATTATACCTCAAATTTGCAAACTTGTAAGATTCGCCACAAGCTCAATTTTAAATTTCTAATTCGAAAATTGGACCTTAGATATTAGGATTTGTTCTCCTTCTGACGCAATAAGTGGAATTCCATTTTGACCTACCGAGCTTCAGATATAACTATATTATCTCGAACACATGTTTGGGACTAGTTTTTGGATTAGTCATAAACCCTAACTTCAAACAAGTATAACTTCATACTTGTAATGAATCAATATATGAAACTTGTAGCTAATATTTCTCAATATCTTCTCTGAAATTACTCCAAGTTTTGTTCCTTGACTCATCCCCTAAAAAATGTTATAGCAAAAATGAAAAGATGACTCGTTTTGAATAAGAAAACCCTAATTGTAAAAACCTCAAATTCCACTGAGTATAAATCCAAAATTGTTATGATTGAGGACTTGAAATTAATACCCAATATTCTTAGCTATCTCTTCTGAAACAACTCCAAGTTTTTCTATCTGAATTTTTCTAGAAAAACGTTTATATCAAAAATTCCAAGATGACCTTCAAAGAAAAACACTAGAACAAATCTTCACAAGACTTCATCTTCCTTTGGAAATTTTCCATTCCCTTATACTTCTCTTGCACACCAAAAATACAAACCAACACCTTGAGCACACCTCAAACTTGATTTCTTCATTGTTGTACAAAAAATGAAATTTTTTATCCTGTATTTATAGTAATTGCTTCCAAAAAATTTATTTGAGCCAACCTTAATTTTCTGGTTGGGTTATCAGACGGAAAACCTAATATATCCTCATTCCTAGGGATTTATAGGGACTTACATATACCATTGGAAAGGTATCAAAATAATATTTCCAGCCATGTAAATTGTTCTTCCATTTGATTTAGTTATGTAGGGTAAAATTTCGTCAAATATAGGGTATCCAAATTGACTAAAAATCAATACTTTCAACAATATCCATCTTGCAATCTTTATCTTGGACATTTGTAGGCTTTTAATATTTATATTGGACATCTTGTGGGCTCCATTTGTGTAAAACGGAAAGTGGGCATGTGGAAACAACCTCATGTTATCCCATCCGGTGAGGGGCATGCTTAAAAGCTACACCATAAGGGGACCACTTTGGAGTTATATACATTTATGTCAAGGCTCCTTCAATGCACTTCAAGGCTTCTTCAAGTGGACACATCATTAGTGCTTTAGGGGATTCTTCAATTTTCCTTGACATTGACTTTTCCTCATGGATTGATTATTGCACGTTGGCTTCTCAAGGTTTCATCAACATGTCTTCAAGGATTCTTATCTTGGATTCATGGCTTCAAGGATTCTTTACTTGGCTTCATGGCTTCAAGGATTCTTCACTTGGATTCATGGCTTCAATATTCAAACAATCTCCCTTTTTCACTACCACATCATCATCATCATTGTTACATCCTTATCATTACTTCCACATCATCATCATTACTTCCACTTTTACATCAATGATAACATTTTCTCATCAATTTCCCCCTTTTTCATTGATGGTTGTTATAGACCTAAAATTCCCTACCTATCCATACATGGCATTGGCCTTTCTACTTGCACAATTTTCCAAATTACTGTTGAGGATATCTCTTTAAAAAACCATTTTTTGGAGCATGTATGTGCCCTGTTGTAGTATTTACCACGTACACATGCATGTTTCGTGCTAAACAACTTGTGTTTACCTCCAAAAGTTGCAAGGAATTCGACAGAGTTTACAGGCTATCGAGGGTTTCCCAACCATTTTACCCATTCTAGCTCGTCCCCAAAACAAATAACCATATTTTTGTCATATAAAAAGAGGTATTGGGGTTCTATTCCATAATCAAGCAAGAGAGCAAAGAAACTCTACCAAAATCTCTTCCCCTTCTAGCCCAAGTTTTGCAACCCTTTCTGAGATTTGGCCTCAGCGTTCCCCTCCAGCCCTTTCTCTTTATGCAATCTCTTCCCTTTTCCCAAAGAGGTTAGTTGATTGTGAGAGGCAGCATGGGAATGATGCACTTGGAGAAGTAGTAAGAGGATCCCAAACTTTGTTAGCAAAGCATCTTTCGATGAGAAGGTTATAATCTTTTAATCTTTAGTTTGAATAAAATAGTTCTTTTCTTGTCCCAATACATTGCCTCTTTATATCTATATTGATTAAATGCATCTATGTTTATATATGAACGCTAACTTTGATAAGTAAAGTTTTTATATTTGTAGCATTGTTTGTCTAATTTTTCTTCCAGGTCATCTTTGGGAGGATACCCACAGCTTAGGAAGATACAAAGTTGAAGGAGGTCTACATCGGACGTTAGGGTCTAAGGTGAACTTATCAATCTTAATTCTTCTCTTTTTTAGTTATGTTCAGATAGTTTGGGGTTGTTTAGGATTAGGAATGTATTTTAAGGGAAGTCAGTGCTTTGCCTATTTTCCGACCTAGTATAGTAATAAGGGGATTTTCCTCGCTAGTAGAATTGGAGACTCCACTAGGGAGTCTCTATAAGGTCTTAGAGGAAGGTTTTTGGTTTTAATTGGTTTTTTCAGTTTCTTTTTGAGTTTTTTCAAGTTTACTGAGTCAATTTAGGGTCTCTGGTCACCTTCCAAGTGCCTACCATCTTTCCCTGCCCAATCATTCTGCCAAGTATTTATATTTTTGAAAAATCTTAGAGGTGTACACACCCTTCTTTGGCTCAGACCACGTACATATGCAGTCTGCACAATATACAACCTACGTACATACATAGGATGTTGGTGCAACAACCCACGTCTATGTGTCTTGAAGGTTTTTTTTTTTTTTTAAAAGAGGATTTTTTCTCTTTCCTGACATAAGCCTTGGGATTCTCAAGCCTTTCTTGGACTTTACAGGGTCTTTGTTAGTGGTCTTAAGTTGGGTTAAAGATTCAGTTTTACTTGTTTATTGATCTTCTTTTGTTTTCATTAGAGTTTTAGAGTGAGATTTCAAGTTTTATATCCTCTTCCAGGTTCTTTTGAATCCATGCATTTACGCAGTTGGCCTAGGGTCTGTGTTAATATTGGGTTTTGTTTTCTCTTTATCCTGTTTTATGCTTTGAAAAACAAAAAATAATCTGTTACTTCTATTTTTCTTGTTAATCATTTCAAAAGAAAAAATAAAAAACAATTTGTATATTTGTAGCATTGTGTGTCTAAGTGTTCTTGCAGATCAACTTTGGGAGGAGACCCGCAACTTGGGAAGCTACAAAGTTGAAGGAGGTCTACATCAGACATTAGGGTCTAAGGTACACTTACCAATATTCCTTCTTCTCTTTTTTCTTTTTGTTCATATAGTTTGGGGTAGTTTAGGATTAGGATTGTCTTTTAAGGGATGTCAGTGTTCTCCCTATATTTCGACCCAGTATAGTAATAGGGAGATTTTCCCCGCTAGAAATGGAAACACCTTATGCCTTTTGTAGTGATGCATGATCACTCTATCTATCACCATGCTTACTATATCCATCAATTTTTTTCTCTCCCCCTTTGAAATCAATGGCAAAGGGATCATTTTTTCTTATCATGTGACTCCCCTATCACCATCAGTTTGTTTCTCTCCCCTTCAACATCCAAGATAAAGAGTTGTTCCCCCTATATAATTTCATGATTCTCTTTCTTATTCTATTCCTCTTCCTATATTCATGATTTAACCCATTGTCATTCAAATCATTTTGTTGCACCCACTGTCATCAATTATTCCTTCTTTTAACTGTAATGTTATATTTGTGAGCATATTTCCTTTTCTACAATAGTCCCCCCTGATTGTGTTGACTCCCCCTTAGAGTGCACCATTTCTTAAAGATTTATGTAGTATCTCCCCATGTTCTCATGTATGATATAACAAGACACTGTCTTATTATTTGTGCAATACTTTGTTGTCCTTTGTTTGGTCTTCCTTTCCTACTACTTATACTGCCCCTCAACATTATCCATGATACTGAGAGGCTCTATGCAAAAATGTTTAGAATAATGTATAATTTTTCTCAGCTTCATGACCATCATTTTTAATCTTGGCATATTCCTCTTTAGTTTCATATTTATCATTGTTATGTTGGAATATTGAGAGGGGGGGCGGGGTTGAATCAGTGTGAGCACTTTTACCACTTTTAACCACAATATATAAACTTCAATATTATCGGAAATATATCATGAATGTATCATATATGATTGCATTCAATATATAATGATTATATAAACATAAGAAACGTCACATGAAATACACAGTACACCATGATTTACGTGGAAACCCGAATGGGAGAAAACCACATAATGCTTTCTTATATATCAAATAATACATTCATTGGAAGCACTAGCTTCCCAATTCTCCAGTTGCAACTAGAAGGAGGCTACAACCCCCTATTTATGGGCTCCAACCTGAAGGAAGCTACAACTCCTTGAATTATCTAGATCCAACCAAAAGGAGGATACAATCCCTTGATTCTCAAGCTCCAACCTGAAGGAATCTCCAACTCCTTGTATTCTCTGAGGGACTCTTGGAGCATACATCCATGTTATGATGGAATAGAATAAATCCTTTTGATACTTCTCTTCATATTGATTGCCATTTTTTAGTTCTATAAATAACATGCTTTAATATTATGATATTGTATTTTAGTTTGCTACCTTGTTTTTGGGAGAATTGAGCTCACTCGAAATGGATCATGGTGGTGTTTTATTTTATTTTATGAAACTATGTTTATTTTATGCAATTTTTTTTCCTTTTATCAAAGAATTGATTCATGGAAATAAGAGCTACCTAACACATGTCAAGAGATAACTTGGTGACATCAGGGTCCTAGTAGCATAATGGCATTCAAGTACATGGTCATTGCTAGAATTGATTAAGCTTGCTTTCAATTGATGGAGTGTGGTGTGTTTCATTTCTACATTTGATTTCCTTCACATTCATTAATTGAATTATGTTCTATATACCAAAATGAGAGCATTGTTGCAGAAAGGTTCAAATCTTAAGCATTGAACACTTAACTACAACCTGATTTACACCACTTGTTGATATAGTAAGACATAATTTAGTGATGGATTTTTCTTTGTTTCATTTTGTTGCAAAGAAATCTATTTCCATAGTTGAATTCATTTATCTTCATTTATTTTCCATAAGAATCTTAGGTAAATCATACTACAAATAATCTAATTCTGCACATATTGTGCTTGCATTTCACAAGTTTACATACTCCTTGATTGATAATTAAATGTAATAGGATTTAGACATATAGATTGACTGATATTTTTGGTGTCGTTGCTGGGGAAATGCTAAAGGAATTGGAAATATTTTAGTATGTCATTTTTTGTTTTTGAATTTCCATTGAAGAGATTGTTGATTGTTTACTTTGAACCAATTTTTAAACCAAGTTTTTTTTTTTTCGCATATAGTTTCTTGCATAATTTTTTTCCATAGTTAGAATGCACTTTGAATAGAAAGGATTAGAGCATTAATAGTTCATTTTTTTGTATATGATTTCTTTTGGTGCTAACATTCTAGATACAATGAATTAGATATGGTAATACACAAAGACGGCCTCACTATAGAATTTTTGTAGTGTAGAGCATTAATAGTTCATTTTTTTGTATATGATTTATTTTGTTGCTAACATTCTAGATACAATGGATTAGAGATAGTAAGACATAAAGATGACCTCACTATATAATTTTGTAGTGTAAAATCTCGACACATCCACTGTAGTGGGTACTCTATTCCACTAAATCTAAAGTATGTTAGTGTTGTATAAATAGAATTAGATAGGTTTCTTGATAAATCATTTCAATCTTTTTCACTCATGGTGCAGTAAGAACCACTCTATCCACTAACACATTGGCAAGAAGATCTATAGGCGAAGGGATGCATATTGAGGAGTATTTCAAAGGAAGGATAGGAGCTTTCCAAAGGTCAGTCCAATGTAAGTTATCTTTTTTTAAGAAAAAAATGTGTCCAAATTTTCATAATAGAGTGATGATTTGTTACAAATTCATCAATGTACCACAAGTTTTCTAAAAGTTGTGTTTAAGATTTATAAGATGGGTATTGTATATTTTTTGGGGGGTGAACTCAAAACATCATCATAGACACACTCACAAATAACCTCACATACCTAGATCACATTTTAGGAGAAAATAGTCTTTTTTGTTGTTGTTGTAGGAAATGGACTTCAGAAACCTCTTAAAAACATAGTTGGGTATTTGAGGGACTAAAATTGAAATTTTTTAAAACATGTTTAAAAGGGATATATCCATTGGAATCTAGTCTCTAACCCAATTTTAATCACTTCATTTGGGTATCGGACGAAAATGTTATGACCAAATTATTGATTGTTGTTCATAAAATATACATCATGACAAGTTTGCATCTTGATTGTTCAAAATCAAATATAGTATATCAAATCACCACATATTTAAAAAATGTTTATAGGAGAGGAAGGTATTTAATTATAGTTTAAATAAAAAATTGAATTACTCAATTTGGACTTGTATGAAAATTTTATTCATTGCCTATCCTAAAATAGTGTAATGAAAATTTTTCCTTCCACGTCTGTTCATCAGAGATTTTTGGATACCAAATAAAATTCATCTGACAACTTGTTTCTAATAGAGATGGATAAATGAATTTAATTTAATCTCTCAATTGACTCACATAGAGAGAACCTTTAATGGAAAATTTATGATCAAAATAGTGATTGATGATCTAGGCAGAAATTTGAAAATAACTTTGTCATGCAGGTTGTCCCTAAGCATATTTGGCATATCATCTCATGGATTTTTAAAACAATATTTCTGTTGGAGATATCCCTATGAATATAATTTCATTTTTCTTTGGAATCACCCAATTCATATGTCAAATGAAGAAGTTACCATTGAAATATTGTTGGGAGGTTGAGGCTAGACACCACTTCTCAACAGGTAAAAAGTACATTTTGTTTTATTTCTCTTCCTTGGATTTGTTTCATAAGTACTACTTGTCATTTTTTCACATATGTTATGGATTAAGAGATCCCATACACCTCTCTTCTTCCATGATCTCATGTTTTTTTGCAGTAAAGTGATATTTTTTTGTAAGTTCTGAGAGGATTAAGGAGGCCAATCTATGCACAAGTGATTTTTAAGACCAATTTTTTTGAGAAGGGCATGTCATCCATACATCCACATTAAAATAATACCAAGTGAATAAAAATATCAAAGAGAAGTCACATCCACCATGCCATCACTACTAAATGAATCCTTCTAGAATCCCATTATGCCATGGTATGCTCATTTATTTTTTTTCATTCTCCCAAGCTTAACAATCCATGCATGTTAAAGTCTAAACTTCCATTTTCTTATGTAGTGAATCTTAAAATTTTCATCTTACCACTACTACCATATCATGACTTTAACCCATTTTAACTTCACAAGATTACCATACTTCCCTATTCCATACACCTCTAACTGTTAAGAACCAAATATCAATATAGCATAGAAAAACCTCAAAAAAAAGTACTCAATGCCTTGAAAAAGAGATAATTTCAAATAATAAGCCTCTTCGAGGGGGAAACCTCCTTTTACCCCACTTAAATTTTCAAGTACAAGATGATTCAAAATGAAAATGTCTCCTTGGTATATATAGGAGACTAGGAGGTATAGTTACAACTAATGGCCTAAAGACGACATAAATAAAATAACATTACTAATATAATATGTCCTAATTAAGGGGTAGTGAGCCAATATTAGGGCTTAACATGCCCCTCCCCTTGAGACAAGTGTTGTTTGCAATGCTTGAGTAACTCTGGATGCTTCTGTATAAAAGACTCATCTTCCCAAGTGGAATCTTCAGCCAGTAGTTTCCTCAATTTAATGAGATACTCTGAAATGGATCTATTCCTCAACTGGCAAATTCTTGTGTCAGTGATGGCTTCAGGCTCCAATATGATTTTTCCTTCCTCGTCAAGTTCTGGAAATATAGTTTGAACTAGGAT